>CAWUFW010015705.1:0-152500 GCA_963921515.1 Calotriton arnoldi
ACACACGCACAGCTCTGCTGACGCACCTCAATCCTGGCCATCTGCATGTACTGCTAGTGCAGTACTGACACACACGCACAGCTCTGCTGACGCACCTCAATCCTGGCCATCTGCATGTACTGCTAGTGCAGTACTGACACACACGCACAGCTCTGCTGACGCACCTCAATCCTGGCCATCTGCACGAACCGCTAGTGCAGTACTGACACACGCACAGCTCTGCTGGCGCACCTCAATCCTGGCCATCTGCATGTACTGCTAGTGCAGTACTGACACACACGCACAGCTCTGCTGACGCACCTCAATCCTGGCCATCTGCATGTACTGCTAGTGCAGTACTGAAACACACGCACAGCTCTGCTGACGCACCTCAATGCTGGCCATCTGCACGTACCGGTAGTCCAGTGCTGACACACACGCACAGCTCTGCTGACGCACCTCAATGCTGGCCATCTGCATGTACTGCTAGTGCAGTACTGACACACACGCACAGCTCTGCTGACGCACCTCAATCCTGGCCTTCTGCACGTACTGCTAGTGCAGTACTGACACACACGCACAGCTCTGCTGACGCACCTCAATCCTGGCCATCTGCATGTACTGCTAGTGCAGTACTGACACACGCACAGCTCTGCTGACGCACCTCAATCCTGGCCATCTGCACGAACCGCTAGTCCAGTGCTGACACACGCACAGCTCTGCTGACGCACCTCAATCCTGGCCATCTGCATGTACTGCTAGTGCAGTACTGACACCACGCACAGCTCTGCTGACGCACCTCAATCCTGGCCATCTGCACGAACCGCTAGTCCAGTACTGACACACGCACAGCTCTGCTGACAGCACCTCAATCCTGGCCATCTGCATGTACTGCTAGTGCAGTACTGACACACGCACAGCTCTGCTGACGCACCTCAATCCTGGCCATCTGCACGTACCGCTTGTCCAGTACTGACACCACACACAGCTCTGCTGACGCACCTCAATGCTGGCCATCTGCACGTACCGCTAGTGCAGTACTGACACCACGCACAGCTCTGCTGACGCACCTCAATCCTGGCCATCTGCACGTACTGCTAGTGCAGTACTGACACACAGCACAGCTCTGCTGACGCACCTCAATCCTGGCCATCTGCATGTACTGCTAGTGCAGTACTGACACCACACGCACAGCTCTGCTGACGCACCTCAATCCTGGCCATCTGCACGAACCGCTACTGCAGTACTGACACACGCACAGCTCTGCTGACGCACCTCTTTCCTGGCCATCTGCATGTACTGCTAGTGCAGTACTGAAACACACGCACAGCTCTGCTGACGCACCTCAATCCTGGCCATCTGCATGTACTGCTAGTGCAGTACTGAAACACACGCACAGCTCTGCTGACGCACCTCAATGCTGGCCATCTGCACGTACCGCTAGTCCAGTGCTGACACACACGCACAGCTCTGCTGACGCACCTCAATGCTGGCCATCTGCATGTACTGCTAGTGCAGTACTGACACACACGCACAGCTCTGCTGACGCACCTCAATCCTGGCCATCTGCACGTACTGCTAGTGCAGTACTGACACACACGCACAGCTCTGCTGACGCACCTCAATCCTGGCCATCTGCATGTACTGCTAGTGCAGTACTGACACCACGCACAGCTCTGCTGACGCACCTCAATCCTGGCCATCTGCATCGAACCGCTAGTCCAGTACTGACACACGCACAGCTCTGCTGACGCACCTCAATCCTGGCCATCTGCATGTACTGCTAGTGCAGTACTGACACACAGCACAGCTCTGCTGACGCACCTCAATCCTGGCCATCTGCACGTACCGCTAGTCCAGTACTGACACACACGCACAGCTCTGCTGACGCACCTCAATCCTGGCCATCTGCATGTACTGCTAGTGCAGTACTGACACACACGCACAGCTCTGCTGACGCACCTCAATCCTGGCCATCTGCACGTACCGCTAGTCCAGTGCTGACACCACGCACAGCTCTGCTGACGCACCTCAATGCTGGCCATCTGCATGTACTGCTAGTGCAGTACTGACACCACGCACAGCTCTGCTGACGCACCTCAATCCTGGCCATCTGCATGTACTGCTAGTGCAGTACTGACACACGCACAGCTCTGCTGACGCACCTCAATCCTGGCCATCTGCATGTACTGCTAGTGCAGTACTGACACACACGCACAGCTCTGCTGACGCACCTCAATCCTGGCCATCTGCACGTACTGCTAGTGCAGTACTGACACACATGCACAGCTCTGCTGACGCACCTCAATCCTGGCCATCTGCACGAACCGCTAGTGCAGTACTGACACACGCACAGCTCTGCTGATGCACCTCAATCCTGGCCATCTGCACGTAACCGCTAGTGCAGTACTGACACACGCACAGCTCTGCTGACGCACCTCAATCCTGGCCATCTGCACGTACCGCTTGTCCAGTACTGACACCACACACAGCTCTGCTGACGCACCTCAATGCTGGCCATCTGCACGTACTGCTAGTGCAGTACTGACACACGCACAGCTCTGCTGACGCACCTCAATCCTGGCCATCTGCATGTACTGCTAGTGCAGTACTGACACACCGCACAGCTCTGCTGACGCACCTCAATCCTGGCCATCTGCATGTACTGCTAGTGCAGTACTGACACACATGCACAGCTCTGCTGACGCACCTCAATCCTGGCCATCTGCACGTACTGCTAGTGCAGTACTGACACACATGCACAGCTCTGCTGACGCACCTCAATCCTGGCCATCTGCATGTACCGCTAGTGCAGTACTGACACACGCACAGCTCTGCTGACGCACCTCAATCCTGGCCATCTGCATGTACTGCTAGTGCAGTACTGACACACGCACAGCTCTGCTGACGCACCTCAATCCTGGCCATCTGCATGTACTGCTAGTGCAGTACTGACACACGCACAGCTCTGCTGACGCACCTCAATCCTGGCCATCTGCACGAACCGCTAGTCCAGTACTGACACACGCACAGCTCTGCTGACGCACCTCAATCCTGGCCATCTGCACGTACCGCTAGTGCAGTGCTGACACACACGCACAGCTCTGCTGACGCACCTCAATCGTGGCCATCTGCACGAACCGCTAGTCCAGTACTGACACACGCACAGCTCTGCTGACGCACCTCAATCCTGGCCATCTGCATGTACTGCTAGTGCAGTACTGACACACGCACAGCTCTGCTGACGCACCTCAATCCTGGCCATCTGCACGTACTGCTAGTGCAGTACTGACACACACGCACAGCTCTGCTGACGCACCTCAATCCTGGCATGTATTGCTTGTCCAGTACTGACACCACACACAGCTCTGCTGACGCACCTCAATCCTGGCATGTATTGCTTGTCCAGTACTGACACCACACACAGCTCTGCTGACGCACCTCAATCCTGGCCATCTGCATGTACTCCTAGTGCAGTACTGACACACACGCACAGCTCTGCTGACGCACCTCAATCCTGGCCATCTGCATGTACTGCCAGTCCAGTACTGAAACACACGCACAGCTCTGCTGACGCACCTCAATCCTGGCCATCTGCATGTACTGCTAGTGCAGTACTGACACACACGCACAGCTCTGCTGACGAACCTCAATCCTGGCATGTATTGCTTGTCCAGTACTGACACCACACACAGCTCTGCTGACGCACCTCAATACTGGCATGTATTGCTTGTCCAGTACTGAAACACACGCACAGCTCTGCTGACGCACCTCAATCCTGGCCATCTGCATGTACTGCTAGTGCAGTACTGACACACGCACAGCTCTGCTGACGCACCTCAATCCTGGCCATTGGCACGTACAGCTAGTCCAGTACTGACACACACGCACAGCTCTGCTGACGCACCTCAATGCTGGCCATCTGCATGTACTGCTAGTGCAGTACTGACACACATGCACAGCTCTGCTGACGCACCTCAATCCTGGCCATCTGCACGTACCGCTAGTCCAGTGCTGACACACACGCACAGCTCTGCTGACGCACCTCAATGCTGGCCATGCTGCATGTACTGCTAGTGCAGTACTGACACACACGCACAGCTCTGCTGACGCACCTCAATCCTGGCCATCTGCATGTACTGCTAGTGCAGTACTGACACACACGCACAGCTCTGCTGACGCACCTCAATCCTGGCCATCTGCATGTACTGCTAGTGCAGTACTGACACACGCACAGCTCTGCTGACGCACCTCAATCCTGGACATCTGCACGTACCGCTAGTCCAGTACTGACACACACGCACAGCTCTGCTGACGCACCTCAATCCTGGCCATCTGCACGTACCGCTAGTCCAGTGCTGACACACACGCACAGCAATGCTGACGCAACTCAATCCTGGCCATCTGCACGAACCGCTAGTCCAGTGCTGACACACACGCACAGCTCTGCTGACGCACCTCAATCCTGGCCATCTGCATGTACTGCTAGTGCAGTACTGACACACACGCACAGCTCTGCTGACGCACCTCAATCCTGGCCATCTGCATGTACTGCTAGTGCAGTACTGACACACACGCACAGCTCTGCTGACGCACCTCAATCCTGGCCATCTGCATGTACTGCTAGTGCAGTACTGACACACGCACAGCTCTGCTGACGCACCTCAATCCTGGCCATCTGCACGTACCGCTAGTCCAGTACTGACACACACGCACAGCTCTGCTGACGCACCTCAATCCTGGCCATCTGCACGTACCGCTAGTCCAGTGCTGACACACACGCACAGCTCTGCTGACGCACCTCAATCCTGGCCATCTGCACGTACCGCTAGTCCAGTGCTGACACACACGCACAGCTCTGCTGACGCACCTCAATCCTGGCCATCTGCACGAACTGCTAGTGCAGTACTGACACACACGCACAGCTCTGCTGATGCACCTCAATGCTGGCCATCTGCATGTACTGCTAGTGCAGTACTGACACACGCACAGCTCTGCTGACGCACCTCAATCCTGGCCATCTGCATGTACTGCTAGTGCAGTACTGACACACGCACAGCTCTGCTGACGCACCTCAATGCTGGCCATCTGCATGTACTGCTAGTGCAGTACTGACACACGCACAGCTCTGCTGACGCACCTCAATCCTGGCCATCGGCACGTAACTAGTCCAGTACTGACACACGCACAGCTCTGCTGACGCACCTCAATCCTGGCCATCTGCATGTACTGCTAGTGCAGTACTGACACACGCACAGCTCTGCTGACGCACCTCAATCCTGGCCATGTGTACGAACCGCTAGTCCAGTACTGACACACGCACAGCTCTGCTGACGCACCTCAATCCTGGCCATCTGCACGTACCGCTAGTCCAGTGCTGACACACACGCACAGCTCTGCTGACGCACCTCAATGCTGGCCATCTGCATGTACTGCTAGTGCAGTACTGACACACGCACAGCTCTGCTGACGCACCTCAATCCTGGCCATCTGCACGTACCGCTAGTCCAGTACTGACACACGCACAGCTCTGCTGACGCACCTCAATCCTGGCCATCTGCATGTACTGCTAGTGCAGTACTGACACACGCACAGCTCTGCTGACGCACCTCAATCCTGGCCATCTGCACGTACTGCTAGTGCAGTACTGACACACACGCACAGCTCTGCTGACGCACCTCAATCCTGGCATGTATTGCTTGTCCAGTACTGACACCACACACAGCTCTGTTGACGCACCTCAATCCTGGCATGTATTGCTTGTCCAGTACTGACACCACACACAGCTCTGCTGACGCACCTCAATCCTGGCCATCTGCATGTACTGCTAGTGCAGTACTGACACACACGCACAGCTCTGCTGACGCACCTCAATCCTGGCCATCTGCATGTACTGCCAGTCCAGTACTGAAACACACGCACAGCTCTGCTGACGCACCTCAATCCTGGCCATCTGCATGTACTGCTAGTGCAGTACTGACACACACGCACAGCTCTGCTGACGCACCTCAATCCTGGCATGTATTGCTTGTCCAGTACTGACACCACACACAGCTCTGCTGACGCACCTCAATCCTGGCATGTATTGCTTGTCCAGTACTGAAACACACGCACAGCTCTGCTGACGCACCTCAATCCTGGCCATCTGCATGTACTGCTAGTGCAGTACTGACACACGCACAGCTCTGCTGACGCACCTCAATCCTGGCCATCTGCACGTAACCGCTAGTCCAGTACTGACACACACGCACAGCTCTGCTGACGCACCTCAATCCTGGCCATCTGCATGTACTGCTAGTGCAGTACTGACACACGCACAGCTCTGCTGACGCACCTCAATCCTGGCCATCTGCACGTACCGCTAGTCCAGTACTGACACCACGCACAGCTCTGCTGACGCACCTCAATGCTGGCCATCTGCATGTACTGCTAGTGCAGTACTGACACACGCACAGCTCTGCTGACGCACCTCAATCCTGGCCATCTGCACGTACTGCTAGTGCAGTACTGACACACGCACAGCTCTGCTGACGCACCTCAATCCTGGCCATCTGCATGTACTGCTAGTGCAGTACTGACACACACGCACAGCTCTGCTGACGCACCTCAATCCTGGCCATCTGCACGAACCGCTACTGCAGTACTGACACACGCACAGCTCTGCTGACGCACCTCAATCCTGGCCATCTGCATGTACTGCTAGTGCAGTACTGACACACACGCACAGCTCTGCTGACGCACCTCAATCCTGGCCATCTGCATGTACTGCTAGTGCAGTACTGAAACACACGCACAGCTCTGCTGACGCACCTCAATGCTGGCCATCTGCACGTACCGCTAGTCCAGTGCTGACACACACGCACAGCTCTGCTGACGCACCTCAATGCTGGCCATCTGCATGTACTGCTAGTGCAGTACTGACACACACGCACAGCTCTGCTGACGCACCTCAATCCTGGCCATCTGCACGTACTGCTAGTGCAGTACTGACACACACGCACAGCTCTGCTGACGCACCTCAATCCTGGCCATCTGCATGTACTGCTAGTGCAGTACTGACACACGCACAGCTCTGCTGACGCACCTCAATCCTGGCCATCTTCACGAACCGCTAGTCCAGTGCTGACACACGCACAGCTCTGCTGACGCACCTCAATCCTGGCCATCTGCATGTACTGCTAGTGCAGTACTGACACACGCACAGCTCTGCTGACGCACCTCAATCCTGGCCATCTGCACGAACCGCTAGTCCAGTACTGACACACGCACAGCTCTGCTGACGCACCTCAATCCTGGCCATCTGCATGTACTGCTAGTGCAGTACTGACACACGCACAGCTCTGCTGACGCACCTCAATCCTGGCCATCTGCACGTACCGCTAGTCCAGTACTGACACCACACACAGCTCTGCTGACGCACCTCAATGCTGGCCATCTGCACGTACTGCTAGTGCAGTACTGACACCACGCACAGCTCTGCTGACGCACCTCAATCCTGGCCATCTGCATGTACTGCTAGTGCAGTACTGACACACGCACCAGCTCTGCTGACGCACCTCAATCCTGGCCATCTGCATGTACTGCTAGTGCAGTACTGACACACATGCACAGCTCTGCTGACTCACCTCAATCCTGGCCATCTGCACGTACTGCTAGTGCAGTACTGACACACATGCACAGCTCTGCTGACGCACCTCAATCCTGGCCATCTGCACGAACCGCTAGTGCAGTACTGACACACGCACAGCTCTGCTGACGCACCTCAATCCTGGCCATCTGCACGAACCGCTAGTGCAGTACTGACACACGCACAGCTCTGCTGACGCACCTCAATCCTGGCCATCTGCACGTACCGCTTGTCCAGTACTGACACCACACACAGCTCTGCTGATGCACCTCAATGCTGGCCATCTGCACGTACTGCTAGTGCAGTACTGACACACGCACAGCTCTGCTGACGCACCTCAATCCTGGCCATCTGCATGTACTGCTAGTGCAGTACTGACACACGCACAGCTCTGCTGACGCACCTCAATCCTGGCCATCTGCATGTACTGCTAGTGCAGTACTGACACACATGCACAGCTCTGCTGACGCACCTCAATCCTGGCCATCTGCACGTACTGCTAGTGCAGTACTGACACACATGCACAGCTCTGCTGAAGCACCTCAATCCTGGCCATCTGCATGAACCGCTAGTGCAGTACTGACACACGCACAGCTCTGCTGACGCACCTCAATCCTGGCCATCTGCATGTACTGCTAGTGCAGTACTGACACACGCACAGCTCTGCTGACGCACCTCAATCCTGGCCATCTGCATGTACTGCTAGTGCAGTACTGACACACGCACAGCTCTGCTGACGCACCTCAATCCTGGCCATCTGCACGAACCGCTAGTCCAGTACTGACACACGCACAGCTCTGCTGACGCACCTCAATCCTGGCCATGTGCACGTACCGCTAGTCCAGTGCTGACACACACGCACAGCTCTGCTGACGCACCTCAATCGTGGCCATCTGCACGAACCGCTAGTCCAGTACTGACACCACGCACAGCTCTGCTGACGCACCTCAATCCTGGCCATCTGCATGTACTGCTAGTGCAGTACTGACACACGCACAGCTCTGCTGACGCACCTCAATCCTGGCCATCTGCACGTACTGCTAGTGCAGTACTGACACACACGCACAGCTCTGCTGACGCACCTCAATCCTGGCATGTATTGCTTGTCCAGTACTGACACCACACACAGCTCTGTTGACGCACCTCAATCCTGGCATGTATTGCTTGTCCAGTACTGACACCACACACAGCTCTGCTGACGCACCTCAATCCTGGCCATCTGCATGTACTGCTAGTGCAGTACTGACACACACGCACAGCTCTGCTGACGCACCTCAATCCTGGCCATCTGCATGTACTGCCAGTCCAGTACTGAAACACACGCACAGCTCTGCTGACGCACCTCAATCCTGGCCATCTGCATGTACTGCTAGTGCAGTACTGACACACACGCACAGCTCTGCTGACGCACCTCAATCCTGGCATGTATTGCTTGTCCAGTACTGACACCACACACAGCTCTGCTGACGCACCTCAATCCTGGCATGTATTGCTTGTCCAGTACTGAAACACACGCACAGCTCTGCTGACGCACCTCAATCCTGGCCATCTGCATGTACTGCTAGTGCAGTACTGACACACGCACAGCTCTGCTGACGCACCTCAATCCTGGCCATTGGCACGTACAGCTAGTCCAGTACTGACACACACGCACAGCTCTGCTGACGCACCTCAATGCTGGCCATCTGCATGTACTGCTAGTGCAGTACTGACACACATGCACAGCTCTGCTGACGCACCTCAATCCTGGCCATCTGCACGTACCGCTAGTCCAGTGCTGACACACACGCACAGCTCTGCTGACGCACCTCAATGCTGGCCATGCTGCATGTACTGCTAGTGCAGTACTGACACACACGCACAGCTCTGCTGACGCACCTCAATCCTGGCCATCTGCATGTACTGCTAGTGCAGTACTGACACACACGCACAGCTCTGCTGACGCACCTCAATCCTGGCCATCTGCATGTACTGCTAGTGCAGTACTGACACACGCACAGCTCTGCTGACGCACCTCAATCCTGGCCATCTGCACGTACCGCTAGTCCAGTACTGACACACACGCACAGCTCTGCTGACGCACCTCAATCCTGGCCATCTGCACGTACCGCTAGTCCAGTGCTGACACACACGCACAGCTCTGCTGACGCAACTCAATCCTGGCCATCTGCACGAACCGCTAGTCCAGTGCTGACACACACGCACAGCTCTGCTGACGCACCTCAATCCTGGCCATCTGCATGTACTGCTAGTGCAGTACTGACACACACGCACAGCTCTGCTGACGCACCTCAATCCTGGCCATCTGCATGTACTGCTAGTGCAGTACTGACACACACGCACAGCTCTGCTGACGCACCTCAATCCTGGCCATCTGCATGTACTGCTAGTGCAGTACTGACACACGCACAGCTCTGCTGACGCACCTCAATCCTGGCCATCTGCACGTACCGCTAGTCCAGTACTGACACACACGCACAGCTCTGCTGACGCACCTCAATCCTGGCCATCTGCACGTACTGCTAGTCCAGTGCTGACACACACGCACAGCTCTGCTGACGCACCTCAATCCTGGCCATCTGCATGTACCGCTAGTGCAGTGCTGACACACACGCACAGCTCTGCTGACGCACCTCAATCCTGGCCATCTGCACGAACCGCTAGTGCAGTACTGACACACACGCACAGCTCTGCTGACGCACCTCAATGCTGGCCATCTGCATGTACTGCTAGTGCAGTACTGACACACGCACAGCTCTGCTGACGCACCTCAATCCTGGCCATCTGCATGTACTGCTAGTGCAGTACTGACACACGCACAGCTCTGCTGACGCACCTCAATGCTGGCCATCTGCATGTACTGCTAGTGCAGTACTGACACACGCACAGCTCTGCTGACGCACCTCAATCCTGGCCATCGGCACGTAACTAGTCCAGTACTGACACACGCACAGCTCTGCTGACGCACCTCAATCCTGGCCATCTGCATGTACTGCTAGTGCAGTACTGACACACGCACAGCTCTGCTGACGCACCTCAATCCTGGCCATCTGCACGAACCGCTAGTCCAGTACTGACACACGCACAGCTCTGCTGACGCACCTCAATCCTGGCCATCTGCACGTACCGCTAGTCCAGTGCTGACACACACGCACAGCTCTGCTGACGCACCTCAATCCTGGCCATCTGCATGTACTGCTAGTGCAGTACTGACACACGCACAGCTCTGCTGACGCACCTCAATCCTGGCCATTGGCACGTACAGCTAGTCCAGTACTGACACACGCACAGCTCTGCTGACGCACCTCAATCCTGGCCATCTGCATGTACTGCTAGTGCAGTACTGACACACGCACAGCTCTGCTGACGCACCTCAATCCTGCCCATCTGCACGTACTGCTAGTGCAGTTACTGACACACACGCACAGCTCTGCTGACGCACCTCAATCCTGGCATGTATTGCTTGTCCAGTACTGACACCACACACAGCTCTGTTGACGCACCTCAATCCTGGCATGTATTGCTTGTCCAGTACTGACACCACACACAGCTCTGCTGACGCACCTCAATCCTGGCCATCTGCATGTACTGCTAGTGCAGTACTGACACACACGCACAGCTCTGCTGACGCACCTCAATCCTGGCCATCTGCATGTACTGCCAGTCCAGTACTGAAACACACGCACAGCTCTGCTGACGCACCTCAATCCTGGCCATCTGCATGTACTGCTAGTGCAGTACTGACACACACGCACAGCTCTGCTGACGCACCTCAATCCTGGCATGTATTGCTTGTCCAGTACTGACACCACACACAGCTCTACTGACGCACCTCAATCCTGGCATGTATTGCTTGTCCAGTACTGAAACACACGCACAGCTCTGCTGACGCACCTCAATCCTGGCCATCTGCATGTACTGCTAGTGCAGTACTGACACACGCACAGCTCTGCTGACGCACCTCAATCCTGGCCATTGGCACGTACAGCTAGTCCAGTACTGACACACATGCACAGCTCTGCTGACGCACCTCAATGCTGGCCATCTGCATGTACTGCTAGTGCAGTACTGACACACATGCACAGCTCTGCTGACGCACCTCAATCCTGGCCATCTGCACGTACCGCTAGTCCAGTGCTGACACACACGCACAGCTCTGCTGGCGCACCTCAATGCTGGCCATCTGCATGTACTGCTAGTGCAGTACTGACACACACGCACAGCTCTGCTGACGCACCTCAATCCTGGCATGTATTGCTTGTCCAGTACTGACACCACACACAGCTCTGCTGACGCACCTCAATCCTGGCATGTATTGCTTGTCCAGTACTGAAACACATGCACAGCTCTGCTGACGCACCTCAATCCTGGCCATCTGCATGTACTGCTAGTGCAGTACTGACACACGCACAGCTCTGCTGACGCACCTCAATCCTGGCCATCTGGCACGTACAGCTAGTCCAGTACTGACACACACGCACAGCTCTGCTGACGCACCTCAATGCTGGCCATCTGCATGTACTGCTAGTGCAGTACTGACACACATGCACAGCTCTGCTGACGCACCTCAATCCTGGCCATCTGCACGTACCGCTAGTCCAGTGCTGACACACACGCACAGCTCTGCTGACGCACCTCAATGCTGGCCATCTGCATGTACTGCTAGTGCAGTACTGACACACACGCACAGCTCTGCTGACGCACCTCAATCCTGGCCATCTGCATGTACTGCTAGTGCAGTACTGACACACACGCACAGCTCTGCTGACGCACCTCAATCCTGGCCATCTGTATTGCTTGTCCAGTACTGACACACACACAGCTCTGCTGACGCACCTCAATCCTGGCCATCTGCATGTACTGCTAGTGCAGTACTGACACCACGCACAGCTCTGCTGACGCACCTCAATCCTGGCCATCTGCATGTACTGCTAGTCCAGTACTGAAACACACGCACAGCTCTGCTGACGCACCTCAATCCTGGCCATCTGCATGTACTGCTAGTGCAGTACTGACACACACGCACAGCTCTGCTGACGCACCTCAATCCTGGCCATGTATTGCTTGTCCAGTACTGACACCACACACAGCTCTACTGATGCACCTCAATCCTGGCATGTATTGCTTGTCCAGTACTGAAACACACGCACAGCTCTGCTGACGCACCTCAATCCTGGCCATCTGCATGTACTGCTAGTGCAGTACTGACACACGCACAGCTCTGCTGACGCACCTCAATCCTGGCCATCTGGCACGTACAGCTAGTCGCAGTACTGACACATCGCACAGCTCTGCTGACGCACCTCAATCCTGGCCATCTGCATGTACTGCTAGTGCAGTACTGACACACGCACAGCTCTGCTGACGCACCTCAATCCTGGCCATCTGCATGTACTGCTAGTGCAGTACTGACACACACGCACAGCTCTGCTGACGCACCTCAATCCTGGCCATCTGCATGTACTGCTAGTGCAGTACTGACACACACGCACAGCTCTGCTGACGCACCTCAATCCTGGCCATCTGCATGTACTGCTAGTGCAGTACTGACACACGCACAGCTCTGCTGACGCACCTCAATCCTGGCCATCTGCACGTACCGCTAGTCCAGTACTGACACCACGCACAGCTCTGCTGACGCACCTCAATCCTGGCCATCTGCACGTACCGCTAGTCCAGTGCTGACACACACGCACAGCTCTGCTGACGCACCTCAATCCTGGCCATCTGCACGAACCGCTAGTCCAGTGCTGACACACACGCACAGCTCTGCTGACGCACCTCAATCCTGGCCATCTGCACGTACCGCTAGTCCAGCGCTGACACACATGCACAGCTCTGCTGACGCACCTCAATCCTGGCCATCTGCACGTACCGCTAGTCCAGTGCTGACACACACGCACAGCTCTGCTGACGCACCTCAATCCTGGCCATCTGCATGTACTGCTAGTGCAGTACTGACACACGCACAGCTCTGCTGACGCACCTCAATCCTGGCATGTATTGCTTGTCCAGTACTGACATCACACACAGCTCTGCTGACGCACCTCAATCCTGGCCATCTGCATGTACTGCTAGTCCAGTACTGAAACACACGCACAGCTCTGCTGACGCACCTCAATCCTGGCCATCTGCATGTACTGCTAGTGCAGTACTGACACACGCACAGCTCTGCTGACGCACCTCAATCCTGGCCATCTGGCACGTACAGCTAGTCCAGTACTGACACACACGCACAGCTCTGCTGACGCACCTCAATGCTGGCCATCTGCATGTACTGCTAGTGCAGTACTGACACACACGCACAGCTCTGCTGACGCACCTCAATGCTGGCCATCGGCACGTAGCTAGTCCAGTACTGACACTACGCACAGCTCTGCTGACGCACCTCAATCCTGGCCATCTGCATGTACAGCTAGTGCAGTACTGACACACGCACAGCTCTGCTGACGCACCTCAATCCTGGCCATCTGCATGTACTGCTAGTGCAGTACTGACACACACGCACAGCTCTGCTGACGCACCTCAATCCTGGCCATCTGCATGTACTGCTAGTGCAGTACTGACACACACGCACAGCTCTGCTGACGCACCTCAATCCTGGCCATCTGCACGTACCGCTAGTCCAGTGCTGACACACACGCACAGCTCTGCTGACGCACCTCAATACAGGCCATTGGCACGTACAGCTAGTCCAGTACTGACACACACGCACAGCTCTGCTGACGCACCTCAATCCTGGCCATCTGCATGAACCGCTAGTCCAGTACTGACACACGCACAGCTCTGCTGACGCACCTCAATCCTGGCCATCTGCACGAACCGCTAGTCCAGTACTGACACACGCACAGCTCTGCTGACGCACCTCAATCCTGGCCATCTGCATGTACTGCTAGTGCAGTACTGACACACATGCACAGCTCTGCTGACGCACCTCAATCCTGGCCATCTGCACGTACCGCTAGTCCAGTGCTGACACACACGCACAGCTCTGCTGACGCACCTCAATCCTGGCCATCTGCACGTACCGCTAGTCCAGTGCTGACACACACGCACAGCTCTGCTGACGCACCTCAATCCTGGCCATCTGGCACGTAACTAGTCCAGTACTGACACACGCACAGCTCTGCTGACGCACCTCAATGCTGGCCATCTGCATGTACTGCTAGTGCAGTACTGACACACACGCACAGCTCTGCTGACGCACCTCAATGCTGGCCATCTGCACGTACCGCTAGTGCAGTACTGACACACGCACAGCTCTGCTGACGCACCTCAATCCTGGCCATCTGCACGAACCGCTAGTGCAGTACTGACACACGCACAGCTCTGCTGACGCACCTCAATGCTGGCCATCTGCATGTACTGCTAGTGCAGTACTGACACACGCACAGCTCTGCTGACGCACCTCAATCCTGGCCATCTGCATGTACTGCTAGTGCAGTACTGACACACACGCACAGCTCTGCTGACGCACGTCAATCCTGGCCATCTGCATGTACCGCTAGTCCAGTGCTGACACAAACGCACAGCTCTGCTGACGCACCTCAATCCTGGCCATTGGCATGTACTGCTAGTGCAGTACTGACACACGCACAGCTCTGCTGACGCACCTCAATCCTGGCCATCTGCACGTACAGCTAGTGCAGTACTGACACACGCACAGCTCTGCTGACGCACCTCAATCCTGGCCATCTGCACGTACTGCTAGTGCAGTACTGACACACACGCACAGCTCTGCTGACGCACCTCAATCCTGGCCATCTGCATGTACTGCTAGTGCAGTACTGACACACGCACAGCTCTGCTGACGCACCTCAATCCTGGCCATCTGCACGAACCGCTAGTGCAGTACTGACACACACGCACAGCTCTGCTGACGCACCTCAATCCTGGCCATCTGCACGTACTGCTAGTGCAGTACTGACACACACGCACAGCTCTGCTGACGCACCTCAATCCTGGCATGTGATTGCTTGTCCAGTACTGACACACGCACAGCTCTGCTGACGCACCTCAATCCTGGCCATCTGCATGTACTGCTAGTGCAGTACTGACACACGCACAGCTCTGCTGACGCACCTCAATCCTGGCCATCTGCACGTACTGCTAGTCCAGTACTGACACCACGCACAGCTCTGCTGACGCACCTCAATCCTGGCCATCTGCATGTACTGCTAGTGCAGTACTGACACACGCACAGCTCTGCTGGCGCACCTCAATCCTGGCCATCTGCACGTACTGCTAGTGCAGTACTGACACACGCACAGCTCTGCTGACGCACCTCAATCCTGGCCATCTGCACGTACTGCTAGTGCAGTACTGACACCACGCACAGCTCTGCTGACGCACCTCAATCCTGGCCATCTGCACGTACCGCTAGTCCAGTGCTGACACACACGCACAGCTCTGCTGACGCACCTCAATGCTGGCCATCTGCATGTACTGCTAGTGCAGTACTGACACACACGCACAGCTCTGCTGACGCACCTCAATCCTGGCCATCTGCATGTACTGCTAGTGCAGTACTGACACACACGCACAGCTCTGCTGACGCACCTCAATCCTGGCCATGTGCATGTGCTGCTAGTCCAGTACTGACACCACACACAGCTCTGCTGACGCACCTCAATCCTGGCCATCTGCATGTACTGCTAGTGCAGTACTGACACACACGCACAGCTCTGCTGACGCACCTCAATCCTGGCCATCTGCATGTACTGCCAGTCCAGTACTGAAACACACGCACAGCTCTGCTGACGCACCTCAATCCTGGCCATTGGCACGTAACTAGTCCAGTACTGACACACGCACAGCTCTGCTGACGCACCTCAATGCTGGCCATCTGCATGTACTGCTAGTGCAGTACTGACACACACGCACAGCTCTGCTGACGCACCTCAATCCTGGCCATCTGCACGTACCGCTAGTGCAGTACTGACACACGCACAGCTCTGCTGACGCACCTCAATCCTGGCCATCTGCACGAACCGCTAGTGCAGTACTGACACACGCACAGCTCTGCTGACGCACCTCAATGCTGGCCATCTGCATGTACTGCTAGTGCAGTACTGACACACGCACAGCTCTGCTGACGCACCTCAATCCTGGCATGTATTGCTTGTCCAGTACTGACATCACACACAGCTCTGCTGACGCACCTCAATCCTGGCCATCTGCATGTACTGCTAGTCCAGTACTGAAACACACGCACAGCTCTGCTGACGCACCTCAATCCTGGCCATCTGCATGTACTGCTAGTGCAGTACTGACACCACGCACAGCTCTGCTGACGCACCTCAATCCTGGCCATTGGCACGTACAGCTAGTCCAGTACTGACACACACGCACAGCTCTGCTGACGCACCTCAATGCTGGCCATCTGCATGTACTGCTAGTGCAGTACTGACACACACGCACAGCTCTGCTGACGCACCTCAATGCTGGCCATCGGCACGTAAGCTAGTCCAGTACTGACACTCGCACAGCTCTGCTGACGCACCTCAATCCTGGCCATCTGCATGTACAGCTAGTGCAGTACTGACACACGCACAGCTCTGCTGACGCACCTCAATCCTGGCCATCTGCATGTACTGCTAGTGCAGTACTGACACACACGCACAGCTCTGCTGACGCACCTCAATCCTGGCCATCTGCATGTACTGCTAGTGCAGTACTGACACACGCACAGCTCTGCTGACGCACCTTAATTCTGGCCATCTGCACGTACCGCTAGTCCAGTGCTGACACACACGCACAGCTCTGCTGACGCACCTCAATACAGGCCATTGGCACGTACAGCTAGTCCAGTACTGACACACAGGCACAGCTCTGCTGACGCACCTCAATCCTGGCCATCTGCACGAACCGCTAGTCCAGAACTGACACACGCACAGCTCTGCTGACGCACCTCAATCCTGGCCATCTGCACGAACCGCTAGTCCAGTACTGACACACGCACAGCTCTGCTGACGCACCTCAATCCTGGCCATCTGCACGTACTGCTAGTGCAGTACTGACACACATGCACAGCTCTGCTGACGCACCTCAATCCTGGCCATCTGCACGTACCGCTAGTCCAGTGCTGACACACACGCACAGCTCTGCTGACGCACCTCAATCCTGGCCATCTGCACGTACCGCTAGTCCAGTGCTGACACACACGCACAGCTCTGCTGACGCACCTCAATCCTGGCCATTGGCACGTACAGCTAGTCCAGTACTGACACACGCACAGCTCTGCTGACGCACCTCAATGCTGGCCATCTGCATGTACTGCTAGTGCAGTACTGACACACACGCACAGCTCTGCTGACGCAATCAAATCTGGCCATCTGCACGAACCGCTAGTGCAGTACTGGCACACGCACAGCTCTGCTGACGCACCTCAATCCTGGCCATCTGCACGAACCGCTAGTGCAGTACTGACACCACGCACAGCTCTGCTGACGCACCTCAATGCTGGCCATCTGCATGTACTGCTAGTGCAGTACTGACACACGCACAGCTCTGCTGACGCACCTCAATCCTGGCCATCTGCATGTACTGCTAGTGCAGTACTGACACACACGCACAGCTCTGCTGACGCACGTCAATCCTGGCCATCTGCATGTACCGCTAGTCCAGTGCTGACACAAACGCACAGCTCTGCTGACGCACCTCAATCCTGGCCATTGGCACGTAACTAGTCCAGTACTGACACACGCACAGCTCTGCTGACGCACCTCAATGCTGGCCATCTGCATGTACTGCTAGTGCAGTACTGACACACACGCACAGCTCTGCTGACGCACCTCAATGCTGGCCATCTGCACGAACCGCTAGTGCAGTACTGACACACGCACAGCTCTGCTGACGCACCTCAATGCTGGCCATCTGCATGTACTGCTAGTGCAGTACTGACACACGCACAGCTCTGCTGACGCACCTCAATCCTGGCCATCTGCATGTACTGCTAGTGCAGTACTGACACACACGCACAGCTCTGCTGACGCACGTCAATCCTGGCCATCTGCATGTACCGCTAGTCCAGTGCTGACACAAACGCACAGCTCTGCTGACGCACCTCAATCCTGGCCATTGGCACGTAAGCTAGTCCAGTACTGACACACGCACAGCTCTGCTGACGCACCTCAATGCTGGCCATCTGCATGTACTGCTAGTGCAGTACTGACACACACGCACAGCTCTGCTGACGCACCTCAATCCTGGCCATCTGCACGAACCGCTAGTGCAGTACTGACACACGCACAGCTCTGCTGACGCACCTCAATGCTGGCCATCTGCATGTACTGCTAGTGCAGTACTGACACACGCACAGCTCTGCTGACGCACCTCAATCCTGGCCATCTGCATGTACTGCTAGTGCAGTACTGACACACACGCACAGCTCTGCTGACGCACCTCAATCCTGGCCATCTGCATGTACTGCTAGTCCAGTGCTGACACAACGCACAGCTCTGCTGACGCACCTCAATCCTGGCCATCTGCACGTACAGCTAGTCCAGTACTGACACACGCACAGCTCTGCTGACGCACCTCAATGCTGGCCATCTGCATGTACTGCTAGTGCAGTACTGACACACACGCACAGCTCTGCTGACGCACCTCAATCCTGGCCATCTGCACGAACCGCTAGTGCAGTACTGACACACGCACAGCTCTGCTGACGCACCTCAATCCTGGCCATCTGCACGAACCGCTAGTGCAGTACTGACACACGCACAGCTCTGCTGACGCACCTCAATGCTGGCCATCTGCATGTACTGCTAGTGCAGTACTGACACACGCACAGCTCTGCTGACGCACCTCAATCCTGGCCATCTGCATGTACTGCTAGTGCAGTACTGACACACACGCACAGCTCTGCTGACGCACCTCAATCCTGGCCATCTGCATGTACTGCTAGTGCAGTACTGACACACACGCACAGCTCTGCTGACGCACCTCAATCCTGGCCATCTGCATGTACTGCTAGTGCAGTACTGACACCACGCACAGCTCTGCTGACGCACCTCAATCCTGGCCATCTGCACGAACCGCTAGTGCAGTACTGACCACACGCACAGCTCTGCTGACGCACCTCAATGCTGGCCATCTGCATGTACTGCTAGTGCAGTACTGACACACGCACAGCTCTGCTGACGCACCTCAATCCTGGCCATCGGCACGTACAGCTAGTCCAGTACTGACACACGCACAGCTCTGCTGACGCACCTCAATCCTGGCCATCTGCATGTACTGCTAGTGCAGTACTGACACCACGCACAGCTCTGCTGACGCACCTCAATCCTGGCCATCTGCATGTACTGCTAGTGCAGTACTGACACACGCACAGCTCTGCTGACGCACCTCAATCCTGGCCATCTGCATGTACAGCTAGTGCAGTACTGACACACGCACAGCTCTGCTGACGCACCTCAATCCTGGCCATCTGCACGTACTGCTAGTGCAGTACTGACACACACGCACAGCTCTGCTGACGCACCTCAATCCTGGCCATCTGCATGTACTGCTAGTGCAGTACTGACACACGCACAGCTCTGCTGACGCACCTCAATCCTGGCCATCTGCACGAACCGCTAGTGCAGTACTGACACATGCAGCTCGACACACACGCACAGCTCTGCTGACGCACCTCAATCCTGGCCATCTGCACGTACTGCTAGTGCAGTACTGACACACACGCACAGCTCTGCTGACGCACCTCAATCCTGGCATCTGCATGTGCTTGTCCAGTACTGACACACGCACAGCTCTGCTGACGCACCTCAATCCTGGCCATCTGCATGTACTGCTAGTGCAGTACTGACACACGCACAGCTCTGCTGACGCACCTCAATCCTGGCCATCGGCACGTACTGCTAGTCCAGTACTGACACACACGCACAGCTCTGCTGACGCACCTCAATCCTGGCCATCTGCATGTACTGCTAGTGCAGTACTGACACACGCACAGCTCTGCTGACGCACCTCAATCCTGGCCATCTGCACGTACTGCTAGTGCAGTACTGACACACGCACAGCTCTTCTGACGCACCTCAATCCTGGCCATCTGCACGTACAGCTAGTGCAGTACTGACACACGCACAGCTCTGCTGACGCACCTCAATCCTGGCCATCTGCACGTACCGCTAGTCCAGTGCTGACACACACGCACAGCTCTGCTGACGCACCTCAATGCTGGCCATCTGCATGTACTGCTAGTGCAGTACTGACACACACGCACAGCTCTGCTGACGCACCTCAATCCTGGCCATCTGCATGTACTGCTAGTGCAGTACTGACACACACGCACAGCTCTGCTGACGCACCTCAATCCTGGCATGTATTGCTTGTCCAGTACTGACACCACACACAGCTCTGCTGACGCACCTCAATCCTGGCCATCTGCATGTACTGCTAGTGCAGTACTGACACACACGCACAGCTCTGCTGACGCACCTCAATCCTGGCCATCTGCATGTACTGCTAGTCCAGTACTGAAACACACGCACAGCTCTGCTGACGCACCTCAATCCTGGCCATCTGGCACGTACAGCTAGTCCAGTACTGACACACGCACAGCTCTGCTGACGCACCTCAATGCTGGCCATCTGCATGTACTGCTAGTGCAGTACTGACACACACGCACAGCTCTGCTGACGCACCTCAATGCTGGCCATCTGCACGAACCGCTAGTGCAGTACTGACACACGCACAGCTCTGCTGACGCACCTCAATCCTGGCCATCTGCATGAACCGCTAGTGCAGTACTGACACACGCACAGCTCTGCTGACGCACCTCAATGCTGGCCATCTGCATGTACTGCTAGTGCAGTACTGACACACGCACAGCTCTGCTGACGCACCTCAATCCTGGCCATCTGCATGTACTGCTAGTGCAGTACTGACACACACGCACAGCTCTGCTGACGCACCTCAATCCTGGCATGTATTGCTTGTCCAGTACTGACATCACACACAGCTCTGCTGACGCACCTCAATCCTGGCCATCTGCATGTACTGCTAGTCCAGTACTGAAACACACGCACAGCTCTGCTGACGCACCTCAATCCTGGCCATCTGCATGTACTGCTAGTGCAGTACTGACACACGCACAGCTCTGCTGACGCACCTCAATCCTGGCCATCTGGCACGTACAGCTAGTCCAGTACTGACACACACGCACAGCTCTGCTGACGCACCTCAATGCTGGCCATCTGCATGTACTGCTAGTGCAGTACTGACACACACGCACAGCTCTGCTGACGCACCTCAATGCTGGCCATCTGCACGTACTGCTAGTCCAGTACTGACACACGCACAGCTCTGCTGACGCACCTCAATCCTGGCCATCTGCATGTACAGCTAGTGCAGTACTGACACACGCACAGCTCTGCTGACGCACCTCAATCCTGGCCATCTGCATGTACTGCTAGTGCAGTACTGACACACACGCACAGCTCTGCTGACGCACCTCAATCCTGGCCATCTGCATGTACTGCTAGTGCAGTACTGACACCACGCACAGCTCTGCTGACGCACCTCAATTCTGGCCATCTGCACGTACCGCTAGTCCAGTGCTGACACACACGCACAGCTCTGCTGACGCACCTCAATACTGGCCATCTGGCACGTACAGCTAGTCCAGTACTGACACACAGGCACAGCTCTGCTGACGCACCTCAATCCTGGCCATCTGCACGTACCGCTAGTCCAGTACTGACACACGCACAGCTCTGCTGACGCACCTCAATCCTGGCCATCTGCACGAACCGCTAGTCCAGTACTGACACACGCACAGCTCTGCTGACGCACCTCAATCCTGGCCATCTGCACGTACTGCTAGTGCAGTACTGACACACATGCACAGCTCTGCTGACGCACCTCAATCCTGGCCATCTGCACGTACCGCTAGTCCAGTGCTGACACACACGCACAGCTCTGCTGACGCACCTCAATCCTGGCCATCTGCACGTACCGCTAGTCCAGTGCTGACACACACGCACAGCTCTGCTGACGCACCTCAATCCTGGCCATCTGGCACGTAACTAGTCCAGTACTGACACACGCACAGCTCTGCTGACGCACCTCAATGCTGGCCATCTGCATGTACTGCTAGTGCAGTACTGACACACACGCACAGCTCTGCTGACGCACCTCAATGCTGGCCATCTGCACGTACCGCTAGTGCAGTACTGACACCACGCACAGCTCTGCTGACGCACCTCAATCCTGGCCATCTGCACGTACCGCTAGTGCAGTACTGACACACCGCACAGCTCTGCTGACGCACCTCAATGCTGGCCATCTGCATGTACTGCTAGTGCAGTACTGACACACGCACAGCTCTGCTGACGCACCTCAATCCTGGCCATCTGCATGTACTGCTAGTGCAGTACTGACACACACGCACAGCTCTGCTGACGCACCTCAATCCTGGCCATCTGCATGTACCGCTAGTCCAGTGCTGACACACACGCACAGCTCTGCTGACGCACCTCAATCCTGGCCATCTGGCACGTACGCTAGTCCAGTACTGACACACGCACAGCTCTGCTGACGCACCTCAATGCTGGCCATCTGCATGTACTGCTAGTGCAGTACTGACACACACGCACAGCTCTGCTGACGCACCTCAATCCTGGCCATCTGCACGTACCGCTAGTGCAGTACTGACACACGCACAGCTCTGCTGACGCACCTCAATCCTGGCCATCTGCACGTACCGCTAGTGCAGTACTGACACACGCACAGCTCTGCTGACGCACCTCAATGCTGGCCATCTGCATGTACTGCTAGTGCAGTACTGACACACGCACAGCTCTGCTGACGCACCTCAATCCTGGCCATCTGCATGTACTGCTAGTGCAGTACTGACACACACGCACAGCTCTGCTGACACACCTCAATCCTGGCCATCTGCATGTACTGCTAGTGCAGTACTGACACACACGCACAGCTCTGCTGACGCACCTCAATCCTGGCCATCTGCATGTACTGCTAGTGCAGTACTGACACACGCACAGCTCTGCTGACGCACCTCAATCCTGGCCATCTGCACGAACCGCTAGTGCAGTACTGACACACGCACAGCTCTGCTGACGCACCTCAATGCTGGCCATCTGCATGTACTGCTAGTGCAGTACTGACACACCGCACAGCTCTGCTGACGCACCTCAATCCTGGCCATCTGCACGTACTGCTAGTCCAGTACTGACACACGCACAGCTCTGCTGACGCACCTCAATCCTGGCCATCTGCATGTACTGCTAGTGCAGTACTGACACCACGCACAGCTCTGCTGACGCACCTCAATCCTGGCCATCTGCATGTACTGCTAGTGCAGTACTGACACACGCACAGCTCTGCTGACGCACCTCAATCCTGGCCATCTGCACGTACTGCTAGTGCAGTACTGACACACGCACAGCTCTGCTGACGCACCTCAATCCTGGCCATCTGCACGTACTGCTAGTGCAGTACTGACACACACGCACAGCTCTGCTGACGCACCTCAATCCTGGCCATCTGCATGTACTGCTAGTGCAGTACTGACACACGCACAGCTCTGCTGACGCACCTCAATCCTGGCCATCTGCACGAACCGCTAGTGCAGTACTGACACATGCACAGCTCGACACACACGCACAGCTCTGCTGACGCACCTCAATCCTGGCCATCTGCACGTACTGCTAGTGCAGTACTGACACCACGCACAGCTCTGCTGACGCACCTCAATCCTGGCATGTATGTGCTTGTCCAGTACTGACACACGCACAGCTCTGCTGACGCACCTCAATCCTGGCCATCTGCATGTACTGCTAGTGCAGTACTGACACACGCACAGCTCTGCTGACGCACCTCAATCCTGGCCATCTGCACGTACTGCTAGTCCAGTACTGACACACGCACAGCTCTGCTGACGCACCTCAATCCTGGCCATCTGCATGTACTGCTAGTGCAGTACTGACACACGCACAGCTCTGCTGACGCACCTCAATCCTGGCCATCTGCATGTACTGCTAGTGCAGTACTGACACACGCACAGCTCTGCTGACGCACCTCAATCCTGGCCATCTGCACGTACCGCTAGTGCAGTACTGACACACGCACAGCTCTGCTGACGCACCTCAATCCTGGCCATCTGCACGTACCGCTAGTCCAGTGCTGACACACACGCACAGCTCTGCTGACGCACCTCAATGCTGGCCATCTGCATGTACTGCTAGTGCAGTACTGACACACACGCACAGCTCTGCTGACGCACCTCAATCCTGGCCATCTGCATGTACTGCTAGTGCAGTACTGACACCACACACAGCTCTGCTGACGCACCTCAATCCTGGCATGTATTGCTTGTCCAGTACTGACACCACACACAGCTCTGCTGACGCACCTCAATCCTGGCCATCTGCATGTACTGCTAGTGCAGTACTGACACACACGCACAGCTCTGCTGACGCACCTCAATCCTGGCCATCTGCATGTACTGCCAGTCCAGTACTGAAACACACGCACAGCTCTGCTGACGCACCTCAATCCTGGCCATCTGCATGTACTGCTAGTGCAGTACTGACACACACGCACAGCTCTGCTGACGCACCTCAATCCTGGCATGTATTGCTTGTCCAGTACTGACACCACACACAGCTCTACTGACGCACCTCAATCCTGGCATGTATTGCTTGTCCAGTACTGAAACACACGCACAGCTCTGCTGACGCACCTCAATCCTGGCCATCTGCATGTACTGCTAGTGCAGTACTGACACACGCACAGCTCTGCTGACGCACCTCAATCCTGGCCATTGGCACGTACAGCTAGTCCAGTACTGACACACACGCACAGCTCTGCTGACGCACCTCAATGCTGGCCATCTGCATGTACTGCTAGTGCAGTACTGACACACATGCACAGCTCTGCTGACGCACCTCAATCCTGGCCATCTGCACGTACCGCTAGTCCAGTGCTGACACACACGCACAGCTCTGCTGACGCACCTCAATGCTGGCCATCTGCATGTACTGCTAGTGCAGTACTGACACACACGCACAGCTCTGCTGACGCACCTCAATCCTGGCCATCTGCATGTACTGCTAGTGCAGTACTGACACACACGCACAGCTCTGCTGACGCACCTCAATCCTGGCCATCTGCATGTACTGCTAGTGCAGTACTGACACACGCACAGCTCTGCTGACGCACCTCAATCCTGGCCATCTGCACGTACCGCTAGTCCAGTGCTGACACACACGCACAGCTCTGCTGACGCACCTCAATCCTGGCCATCTGCACGTACCGCTAGTCCAGTGCTGACACACACGCACAGCTCTGCTGACGCAACTCAATCCTGGCCATCTGCACGAACCGCTAGTCCAGTGCTGACACACACGCACAGCTCTGCTGACGCACCTCAATCCTGGCCATCTGCACGTACCGCTAGTCCAGCGCTGACACACACGCACAGCTCTGCTGACGCACCTCAATCCTGGCCATCTGCACGTACCGCTAGTCCAGTGCTGACACACACGCACAGCTCTGCTGACGCACCTCAATCCTGGCCATCTGCATGTACTGCTAGTGCAGTACTGACACACGCACAGCTCTGCTGACGCACCTCAATCCTGGCATGTATTGCTTGTCCAGTACTGACATCACACACAGCTCTGCTGACGCACCTCAATTCTGGCCATCTGCATGTACTGCTAGTCCAGTACTGAAACACACGCACAGCTCTGCTGGCGCACCTCAATCCTGGCCATCTGCATGTACTGCTAGTGCAGTACTGACACACACGCACAGCTCTGCTGACGCACCTCAATCCTGGCCATCTGGCACGTACAGCTAGTCCAGTACTGACACACACGCACAGCTCTGCTGACGCACCTCAATGCTGGCCATCTGCATGTACTGCTAGTCCAGTGCTGACACACACGCAGAGCTCTGCTGACGCACCTCAATCCTGGCCATCTGCACGAACCGCTAGTGCAGTACTGACACACACGCACAGCTCTGCTGACGCACCTCAATGCTGGCCATCTGCATGTACTGCTAGTGCAGTACTGACACACGCACAGCTCTGCTGACGCACCTCAATCCTGGCCATCTGCATGTACTGCTAGTGCAGTACTGACACACGCACAGCTCTGCTGACGCACCTCAATGCTGGCCATCTGCATGTACTGCTAGTGCAGTACTGACACACGCTACAGCTCTGCTGACGCACCTCAATCCTGGCCATCGGCACGTAACTAGTCCAGTACTGACACACGCACAGCTCTGCTGACGCACCTCAATCCTGGCCATCTAGATGTACTGCTAGTGCAGTACTGACGCACGCACAGCTCTGCTGACGCACCTCAATCCTGGCCATGTGCACGAACCGCTAGTCCAGTACTGACACACGCACAGCTCTGCTGACGCACCTCAATCCTGGCCATCTGCACGTAGCCGCTAGTCCAGTGCTGACACACACGCACAGCTCTGCTGACGCACCTCAATCCTGGCCATCTGCACGAACCGCTAGTCCAGTACTGACACACGCACAGCTCTGCTGACGCACCTCAATCCTGGCCATCTGCATGTACTGCTAGTGCAGTACTGACACACGCACAGCTCTGCTGACGCACCTCAATCCTGCCCATCTGCACGTACTGCTAGTGCAGTTCTGACACACACGCACAGCTCTGCTGACGCACCTCAATCCTGGCATGTATTGCTTGTCCAGTACTGACACCACACACAGCTCTGTTGACGCACCTCAATCCTGGCATGTATTGCTTGTCCAGTACTGACACCACACACAGCTCTGCTGACGCACCTCAATCCTGGCCATCTGCATGTACTGCTAGTGCAGTACTGACACACACGCACAGCTCTGCTGACGCACCTCAATCCTGGCCATCTGCATGTACTGCTAGTGCAGTACTGACACACACGCACAGCTCTGCTGACGCACCTCAATCCTTTCATGTATTGCTTGTCCAGTACTGACACCACACACAGCTCTACTGACGCACCTCAATCCTGGCATGTATTGCTTGTCCAGTACTGAAACACACGCACAGCTCTGCTGACGCACCTCAATCCTGGCCATCTGCATGTACTGCTAGTGCAGTACTGACACACGCACAGCTCTGCTGACGCACCTCAATCCTGGCCATTGGCACGTACAGCTAGTCCAGTACTGACACACATGCACAGCTCTGCTGACGCACCTCAATGCTGGCCATCTGCATGTACTGCTAGTGCAGTACTGACACACATGCACAGCTCTGCTGGCGCACCTCAATCCTGGCCATCTGCACGTACCGCTAGTCCAGTGCTGACACACACGCACAGCTCTGCTGACGCACCTCAATGCTGGCCATCTGCATGTACTGCTAGTGCAGTACTGACACACACGCACAGCTCTGCTGACGCACCTCAATCCTGGCATGTATTGCTTGTCCAGTACTGACACCACACACAGCTCTACTGACGCACCTCAATCCTGGCATGTATTGCTTGTCCAGTACTGAAACACATGCACAGCTCTGCTGACGCACCTCAATCCTGGCCATCTGCATGTACTGCTAGTGCAGTACTGACACACGCACAGCTCTGCTGACGCACCTCAATCCTGGCCATTGGCACGTACAGCTAGTCCAGTACTGACACACACGCACAGCTCTGCTGACGCACCTCAATGCTGGCCATCTGCATGTACTGCTAGTGCAGTACTGACACACATGCACAGCTCTGCTGACGCACCTCAATCCTGGCCATCTGCACGTACCGCTAGTCCAGTGCTGACACACACGCACAGCTCTGCTGACGCACCTC
The DNA here is from genome assembly GCA_963921515.1 of Calotriton arnoldi. NCBI lineage: Eukaryota > Metazoa > Chordata > Amphibia > Caudata > Salamandridae > Calotriton > Calotriton arnoldi. The sequence continues at coordinate 28,415 of CAWUFW010015705.1, forward strand.
AATGCTGGCCATCTGCATGTACTGCTAGTGCAGTACTGACACACACGCACAGCTCTGCTGACGCACCTCAATCCTGGCCATCTGCATGTACTGCTAGTGCAGTACTGACACACACGCACAGCTCTGCTGACGCACCTCAATCTGCTGGCATGTATTGCTTGTCCAGTACTGACACACACACAGCTCTGCTGACGCACCTCAATCCTGGCCATCTGCATGTACTGCTAGTGCAGTACTGACACACACGCACAGCTCTGCTGACGCACCTCAATCCTGGCCATCTGCATGTACTGCTAGTCCAGTACTGAAACACACGCACAGCTCTGCTGACGCACCTCAATCCTGGCCATCTGCATGTACTGCTAGTGCAGTACTGACACACACGCACAGCTCTGCTGACGCACCTCAATCCTGGCATGTATTGCTTGTCCAGTACTGACACCACACACAGCTCTACTGATGCACCTCAATCCTGGCATGTATTGCTTGTCCAGTACTGAAACACACGCACAGCTCTGCTGACACACCTCAATCCTGGCCATCTGCACGTACTGCTAGTGCAGTACTGACACACACGCACAGCTCTGCTGACGCACCTCAATCCTGGCCATCTGCATGTACTGCTAGTGCAGTACTGACACACGCACAGCTCTGCTGACGCACCTCAATCCTGGCCATCTGCACGAACCGCTAGTGCAGTACTGACACATGTCAGCTCGACACACACGCACAGCTCTGCTGACGCACCTCAATCCTGGCCATCTGCACGTACTGCTAGTGCAGTACTGACACACACGCACAGCTCTGCTGACGCACCTCAATCCTGGCCATCTGCATGTGCTGCTAGTCCAGTACTGACACACGCACAGCTCTGCTGACGCACCTCAATCCTGGCCATCTGCATGTACTGCTAGTGCAGTACTGACACACGCACAGCTCTGCTGACGCACCTCAATCCTGGCCATCTGCACGTACTGCTAGTGCAGTACTGACACACGCACAGCTCTGCTGACGCACCTCAATCCTGGCCATCTGCATGTACTGCTAGTGCAGTACTGACACACGCACAGCTCTGCTGACGCACCTCAATCCTGGCCATCTGCATGTACTGCTAGTGCAGTACTGACACACGCACAGCTCTGCTGACGCACCTCAATCCTGGCCATCTGCACGTACAGCTAGTGCAGTACTGACACACTGCACAGCTCTGCTGACGCACCTCAATCCTGGCCATCTGCATGTACTGCTAGTGCAGTACTGACACACACGCACAGCTCTGCTGACGCACCTCAATCCTGGCCATCTGCATGTACTGCTAGTGCAGTACTGACACACGCACAGCTCTGCTGACGCACCTCAATCCTGGCCATCTGGCACGTACAGCTAGTCCAGTACTGACACACACGCACAGCTCTGCTGACGCACCTCAATCCTGGCCATCTGGCACGTACAGCTAGTCCAGTACTGACACACGCACAGCTCTGCTGACGCACCTCAATCCTGGCCATCTGCATGTACTGCTAGTGCAGTACTGACACACGCACAGCTCTGCTGACGCACCTCAATCCTGCCCATCTGCACGTACTGCTAGTGCAGTTCTGACACACACGCACAGCTCTGCTGACGCACCTCAATCCTGGCATGTATTGCTTGTCCAGTACTGACACCACACACAGCTCTGTTGACGCACCTCAATCCTGGCATGTATTGCTTGTCCAGTACTGACACCACACACAGCTCTGCTGACGCACCTCAATCCTGGCCATCTGCATGTACTGCTAGTGCAGTACTGACACACACGCACAGCTCTGCTGACGCACCTCAATCCTGGCCATCTGCATGTACTGCCAGTCCAGTACTGAAACACACGCACAGCTCTGCTGACGCACCTCAATCCTGGCCATCTGCATGTACTGCTAGTGCAGTACTGACACACACGCACAGCTCTGCTGACGCACCTCAATCCTGGCATGTATTGCTTGTCCAGTACTGACACCACACACAGCTCTACTGACGCACCTCAATCCTGGCATGTATTGCTTGTCCAGTACTGAAACACACGCACAGCTCTGCTGACGCACCTCAATCCTGGCCATCTGCATGTACTGCTAGTGCAGTACTGACACACGCACAGCTCTGCTGACGCACCTCAATCCTGGCCATTGGCACGTACAGCTAGTCCAGTACTGACACACATGCACAGCTCTGCTGACGCACCTCAATGCTGGCCATCTGCATGTACTGCTAGTGCAGTACTGACACACATGCACAGCTCTGCTGACGCACCTCAATCCTGGCCATCTGCACGTACCGCTAGTCCAGTGCTGACACACACGCACAGCCCTGCTGACGCACCTCAATGCTGGCCATCTGCATGTACTGCTAGTGCAGTACTGACACACACGCACAGCTCTGCTGACGCACCTCAATCCTGGCATGTATTGCTTGTCCAGTACTGACACCACACACAGCTCTACTGACGCACCTCAATCCTGGCATGTATTGCTTGTCCAGTACTGAAACACATGCACAGCTCTGCTGACGCACCTCAATCCTGGCCATCTGCATGTACTGCTAGTGCAGTACTGACACACGCACAGCTCTGCTGACGCACCTCAATCCTGGCCATCTGGCACGTACAGCTAGTCCAGTACTGACACACACGCACAGCTCTGCTGACGCACCTCAATGCTGGCCATCTGCATGTACTGCTAGTGCAGTACTGACACACATGCACAGCTCTGCTGACGCACCTCAATCCTGGCCATCTGCACGTACCGCTAGTCCAGTGCTGACACACACGCACAGCTCTGCTGACGCACCTCAATGCTGGCCATCTGCATGTACTGCTAGTGCAGTACTGACACACACGCACAGCTCTGCTGACGCACCTCAATCCTGGCCATCTGCATGTACTGCTAGTGCAGTACTGACACACACGCACAGCTCTGCTGACGCACCTCAATCCTGGCATGTATTGCTTGTCCAGTACTGACACCACACACAGCTCTGCTGACGCACCTCAATCCTGGCCATCTGCATGTACTGCTAGTGCAGTACTGACACACACGCACAGCTCTGCTGACGCACCTCAATCCTGGCCATCTGCATGTACTGCTAGTGCTAGTACTGAAACACACGCACAGCTCTGCTGACGCACCTCAATCCTGGCCATCTGCATGTACTGCTAGTGCAGTACTGAAACACACGCACAGCTCTGCTGACGCACCTCAATCCTGGCATGTATTGCTTGTCCAGTACTGACACCACACACAGCTCTACTGATGCACCTCAATCCTGGCATGTATTGCTTGTCCAGTACTGAAACACACGCACAGCTCTGCTGACGCACCTCAATCCTGGCCATCTGCATGTACTGCTAGTGCAGTACTGACACACACACAGCTCTGCTGACGCACCTCAATCCTGGCCATCTGGCACGTACAGCTAGTCCAGTACTGACACACACGCACAGCTCTGCTGACGCACCTCAATGCTGGCCATCTGCATGTACTGCTAGTGCAGTACTGACACACATGCACAGCTCTGCTGACGCACCTCAATCCTGGCCATCTGCACGTACCGCTAGTCCAGTGCTGACACACACGCACAGCTCTGCTGACGCACCTCAATGCTGGCCATCTGCATGTACTGCTAGTGCAGTACTGACACACACGCACAGCTCTGCTGACGCACCTCAATCCTGGCCATCTGCATGTACTGCTAGTGCAGTACTGACACACACGCACAGCTCTGCTGACGCACCTCAATCCTGGCCATCTGCATGTACTGCTAGTGCAGTACTGACACCACGCACAGCTCTGCTGACGCACCTCAATCCTGGCCATCTGCACGTACCGCTAGTCCAGTGCTGACACACACGCACAGCTCTGCTGACGCACCTCAATCCTGGCCATCTGCACGTACCGCTAGTCCAGTGCTGACACACACGCACAGCTCTGCTGACGCAACTCAATCCTGGCCATCTGCACGAACCGCTAGTGCAGTGCTGACACACACGCACAGCTCTGCTGATGCACCTCAATCCTGGCCATCTGCACGTACCGCTAGTCCAGTACTGACACACACGCACAGCTCTGCTGACGCACCTCAATCCTGGCCATCTGCACGTACCGCTAGTCCAGTGCTGACACACACGCACAGCTCTGCTGACGCACCTCAATCCTGGCCATCTGCATGTACTGCTAGTGCAGTACTGACACACGCACAGCTCTGCTGACGCACCTCAATCCTGGCATGTATTGCTTGTCCAGTACTGACATCACACACAGCTCTGCTGACGCACCTCAATTCTGGCCATCTGCATGTACTGCTAGTCCAGTACTGAAACACACGCACAGCTCTGCTGACGCACCTCAATCCTGGCCATCTGCATGTACTGCTAGTGCAGTACTGACACACGCACAGCTCTGCTGACGCACCTCAATCCTGGCCATTGGCACGTACAGCTAGTCCAGTACTGACACACACGCACAGCTCTGCTGACGCACCTCAATGCTGGCCATCTGCATGTACTGCTAGTGCAGTACTGACACACACGCACAGCTCTGCTGACGCACCTCAATGCTGGCCATCGGCACGTAACTAGTCCAGTACTGACACTCGCACAGCTCTGCTGACGCACCTCAATCCTGGCCATCTGCATGTACAGCTAGTGCAGTACTGACACACGCACAGCTCTGCTGACGCACCTCAATCCTGGCCATCTGCATGTACTGCTAGTGCAGTACTGACACACACGCACAGCTCTGCTGACGCACCTCAATCCTGGCCATCTGCATGTACTGCTAGTGCAGTACTGACACACGCACAGCTCTGCTGACGCACCTCAATTCTGGCCATCTGCACGTACCGCTAGTCCAGTGCTGACACACACGCACAGCTCTGCTGACGCACCTCAATACAGGCCATTGGCACGTACAGCTAGTCCAGTACTGACACACACGCACAGCTCTGCTGACGCACCTCAATCCTGGCCATCTGCACGAACCGCTAGTCCAGAACTGACACACGCACAGCTCTGCTGACGCACCTCAATCCTGGCCATCTGCACGAACCGCTAGTCCAGTACTGACCACACGCACAGCTCTGCTGACGCACCTCAATCCTGGCCATCTGCATGTACTGCTAGTGCAGTACTGACACACATGCACAGCTCTGCTGACGCACCTCAATCCTGGCCATCTGCACGTACCGCTAGTCCAGTGCTGACACACACGCACAGCTCTGCTGACGCACCTCAATCCTGGCCATCTGCACGTACCGCTAGTCCAGTGCTGACACACACGCACAGCTCTGCTGACGCACCTCAATCCTGGCCATTGGCACGTAACTAGTCCAGTACTGACACACGCACAGCTCTGCTGACGCACCTCAATGCTGGCCATCTGCATGTACTGCTAGTGCAGTACTGACACACACGCACAGCTCTGCTGACGCACCTCAATCCTGGCCATCTGCACGAACCGCTAGTGCAGTACTGACACCACGCACAGCTCTGCTGACGCACCTCAATCCTGGCCATCTGCACGAACCGCTAGTGCAGTACTGACACACGCACAGCTCTGCTGACGCACCTCAATGCTGGCCATCTGCATGTACTGCTAGTGCAGTACTGACACACGCACAGCTCTGCTGACGCACCTCAATCCTGGCCATCTGCATGTACTGCTAGTGCAGTACTGACACACACGCACAGCTCTGCTGACGCACGTCAATCCTGGCCATCTGCATGTACCGCTAGTCCAGTGCTGACACACACGCACAGCTCTGCTGACGCACCTCAATCCTGGCCATTGGCACGTAACTAGTCCAGTACTGACACACGCACAGCTCTGCTGACGCACCTCAATGCTGGCCATCTGCATGTACTGCTAGTGCAGTACTGACACACACGCACAGCTCTGCTGACGCACCTCAATGCTGGCCATCTGCACGAACCGCTAGTGCAGTACTGACACACGCACAGCTCTGCTGACGCACCTCAATCCTGGCCATCTGCACGAACCGCTAGTGCAGTACTGACACACGCACAGCTCTGCTGACGCACCTCAATGCTGGCCATCTGCATGTACTGCTAGTGCAGTACTGACACACGCACAGCTCTGCTGACGCACCTCAATCCTGGCCATCTGCATGTACTGCTAGTGCAGTACTGACACACACGCACAGCTCTGCTGACGCACGTCAATCCTGGCCATCTGCATGTACTGCTACTGCAGTACTGACACACACGCACAGCTCTGCTGACGCACCTCAATCCTGGCCATCTGCATGTACTGCTAGTGCAGTACTGACACACACGCACAGCTCTGCTGACGCACCTCAATCCTGGCCATCTGCACGAACCGCTAGTGCAGTACTGACACACGCACAGCTCTGCTGACGCACCTCAATGCTGGCCATCTGCATGTACTGCTAGTGCAGTACTGACACCACGCACAGCTCTGCTGACGCACCTCAATCCTGGCCATCGGCACATACACTAGTCCAGTACTGACACACGCACAGCTCTGCTGACGCACCTCAATCCTGGCCATCTGCATGTACTGCTAGTGCAGTACTGACACACGCACAGCTCTGCTGACGCACCTCAATCCTGGCCATCTGCATGTACTGCTAGTGCAGTACTGACACACGCACAGCTCTGCTGACGCACCTCAATCCTGGCCATCTGCACGTACAGCTAGTGCAGTACTGACACCACGCACAGCTCTGCTGACGCACCTCAATCCTGGCCATCTGCACGTACTGCTAGTGCAGTACTGACACACACGCACAGCTCTGCTGACGCACCTCAATCCTGGCCATCTGCATGTACTGCTAGTGCAGTACTGACACACGCACAGCTCTGCTGACGCACCTCAATCCTGGCCATCTGCACGAACCGCTAGTGCAGTACTGACACATGCACAGCTCGACACACACGCACAGCTCTGCTGACGCACCTCAATCCTGGCCATCTGCACGTACTGCTAGTGCAGTACTGACACACACGCACAGCTCTGCTGACGCACCTCAATCCTGGCATGTATTGCTTGTCCAGTACTGACACACGCACAGCTCTGCTGACGCACCTCAATCCTGGCCATCTGCATGTACTGCTAGTGCAGTACTGACACACGCACAGCTCTGCTGACGCACCTCAATCCTGGCCATCGGCACGTAACTAGTCCAGTACTGACACACGCACAGCTCTGCTGACGCACCTCAATCCTGGCCATCTGCATGTACTGCTAGTGCAGTACTGACACACGCACAGCTCTGCTGACGCACCTCAATCCTGGCCATCTGCATGTACTGCTAGTGCAGTACTGACACACGCACAGCTCTGCTGACGCACCTCAATCCTGGCCATCTGCACGTACAGCTAGTGCAGTACTGACACACGCACAGCTCTGCTGACGCACCTCAATCCTGGCCATCTGCATGTACTGCTAGTGCAGTACTGACACACACGCACAGCTCTGCTGACGCACCTCAATCCTGGCCATCTGCATGTACTGCTAGTGCAGTACTGACACACTGCACAGCTCTGCTGACGCACCTCAATCCTGGCCATTGGCACGTACATGCTAGTCCAGTACTGACACACACGCACAGCTCTGCTGACGCACCTCAATCCTGGCCATCTGCACGTACTGCTAGTGCAGTACTGACACACACGCACAGCTCTGCTGACGCACCTCAATCCTGGCATGTATTGCTTGTCCAGTACTGACACCACACACAGCTCTGCTGACGCACCTCAATCCTGGCATGTATTGCTTGTCCAGTACTGACACCACACACAGCTCTGCTGACGCACCTCAATCCTGGCCATCTGCATGTACTGCTAGTGCAGTACTGACACACACGCACAGCTCTGCTGACGCACCTCAATCCTGGCCATCTGCACGTACCGCTAGTCCAGTGCTGACACACACGCACAGCTCTGCTGACGCACCTCAATGCTGGCCATCTGCATGTACTGCTAGTGCAGTACTGACACACACGCACAGCTCTGCTGGCGCACCTCAATCCTGGCCATCTGCACGTACTGCTAGTGCAGTACTGACACACACGCACAGCTCTGCTGACGCACCTCAATGCTGGCCATCTGCATGTACTGCTAGTGCAGTACTGACACACACGCACAGCTCTGCTGACGCACCTCAATCCTGGCCATCTGCATGTACTGCTAGTGCAGTACTGACACACGCACAGCTCTGCTGACGCACCTCAATTCTGGCCATCTGCACGAACCGCTAGTCCAGTGCTGACACACGCACAGCTCTGCTGATGCACCTCAATCCTGGCCATCTGCACGTACCGCTAGTCCAGTGCTGACACACGCACAGCTCTGCTGACGCACCTCAATCCTGGCCATCTGGCACGTACAGCTAGTCCAGTACTGACACACGCACAGCTCTGCTGACGCACCTCAATCCTGGCCATCTGCATGTACTGCTAGTGCAGTACTGATACCACGCACAGCTCTGCTGACGCACCTCAATGCTGGCCATCTGCATGTACTGCTAGTGCAGTACTGACACACGCACAGCTCTGCTGACGCACCTCAATCCTGGCCATCGGCACGTAACTAGTCCAGTACTGACACACGCACAGCTCTGCTGACGCACCTCAATCCTGGCCATCTGCATGTACTGCTAGTGCAGTACTGACACCACGCACAGCTCTGCTGACGCACCTCAATCCTGGCCATCTGCATGTACTGCTAGTGCAGTACTGACACACGCACAGCTCTGCTGACGCACCTCAATCCTGGCCATCTGCACGTACAGCTAGTGCAGTACTGAAACACACGCACAGCTCTGCTGACGCACCTCAATCCTGGCCATCTGCATGTACTGCTAGTCCAGTACTGAAACACACGCACAGCTCTGCTGACGCACCTCAATGCTGGCCATCTGCACGTACCGCTAGTCCAGTGCTGACACACATGCACAGCTCTGCTGACGCACCTCAATGCTGGCCATCTGCATGTACTGCTAGTGCAGTACTGACACACACGCACAGCTCTGCTGACGCACCTCAATCCTGGCCTTCTGCACGTACTGCTAGTGCAGTACTGACACACACGCACAGCTCTGCTGACGCACCTCAATGCTGGCCATCTGCATGTACGTGCTAGTGCAGTACTGACACACACGCACAGCTCTGCTGACGCACCTCAATCCTGGCCATCTGCATGTACTGCTAGTGCAGTACTGACACACGCACAGCTCTGCTGACGCACCTCAATCCTGGCCATCTGCACGAACCGCTAGTCCAGTGCTGACACACGCACAGCTCTGCTGACGCACCTCAATCCTGGCCATCTGCATGTACTGCTAGTGCAGTACTGACACACGCACAGCTCTGCTGACGCACCTCAATCCTGGCCATCTGCACGAACCGCTAGTCCAGTACTGACACACGCACAGCTCTGCTGACGCACCTCAATCCTGGCCATCTGCATGTACTGCTAGTGCAGTACTGACACACGCACAGCTCTGCTGACGCACCTCAATCCTGGCCATCTGCACGTACCGCTTGTCCAGTACTGACACCACACACAGCTCTGCTGACGCACCTCAATGCTGGCCATCTGCACGTACTGCTAGTGCAGTACTGACACACGCACAGCTCTGCTGACGCACCTCAATCCTGGCCATCTGCATGTACTGCTAGTGCAGTACTGACACACGCACAGCTCTGCTGACGCACCTCAATCCTGGCCATCTGCATGTACTGCTAGTGCAGTACTGACACACATGCACAGCTCTGCTGACGCACCTCAATCCTGGCCATCTGCACGTACTGCTAGTGCAGTACTGACACACATGCACAGCTCTGCTGACGCACCTCAATCCTGGCCATCTGCACGAACCGCTAGTGCAGTACGGACACACGCACAGCTCTGCTGACGCACCTCAATCCTGGCCATCTGCATGTACTGCTAGTGCAGTACTGACACACGCACAGCTCTGCTGACGCACCTCAATCCTGGCCATCTGCATGTACTGCTAGTGCAGTACTGACACACGCACAGCTCTGCTGACGCACCTCAATCCTGGCCATCTGCACGTACTGCTAGTGCAGTACTGACACACACGCACAGCTCTGCTGACGCACCTCAATCCTGGCATGTATTGCTTGTCCAGTACTGACACCACACACAGCTCTGCTGACGCACCTCAATCCTGGCATGTATTGCTTGTCCAGTACTGATACCACACACAGCTCTGCTGACGCACCTCAATCCTGGCCATCTGCATGTACTGCTAGTGCAGTACTGACACACACGCACAGCTCTGCTGACGCACCTCAATCCTGGCCATCTGCATGTACTGCTAGTGCAGTACTGACACACGCACAGCTCTGCTGACGCACCTCAATCCTGGCCATTGGCACGTACAGCTAGTCCAGTACTGACACACGCACAGCTCTGCTGACGCACCTCAATCCTGGCCATCTGCATGTACTGCTAGTGCAGTACTGACACACACGCACAGCTCTGCTGACGCACCTCAATCCTGGCCATCTGCATGTACTGCTAGTCCAGTACTGAAACACACGCACAGCTCTGCTGACGCACCTCAATCCTGGCCATCTGCATGTACTGCTAGTGCAGTACTGACACACATGCACAGCTCTGCTGACGCACCTCAATCCTGGCCATCTGCACGTACCGCTAGTCCAGTACTGACACACACGCACAGCTCTGCTGACGCACCTCAATCCTGGCCATCTGCATGTACTGCTAGTGCAGTACTGACACACGCACAGCTCTGCTGACGCACCTCAATCCTGGCCATCTGGCACGTACAGCTAGTCCAGTACTGACACCACGCACAGCTCTGCTGACGCACCTCAATGCTGGCCATCTGCATGTACTGCTAGTGCAGTACTGACACACATGCACAGCTCTGCTGACGCACCTCAATCCTGGCCATCTGCACGTACCGCTAGTCCAGTGCTGACACACACGCACAGCTCTGCTGACGCACCTCAATGCTGGCCATCTGCATGTACTGCTAGTGCAGTACTGACACACACGCACAGCTCTGCTGACGCACCTCAATCCTGGCCATCTGCACGATCCGCTAGTCCAGTACTGACACACACACACAGCTCTGCTGACGCACCTCAATCCTGGCCATCTGCATGTACTGCTAGTCCAGTACTGACACACGCACAGCTCTGCTGACGCACCTCAATCCTGGCCATCTGCATGTACTGCTAGTGCAGTACTGACACACGCACAGCTCTGCTGACGCACCTCAATCCTGGCCATCGGCACGTACAGCTAGTCCAGTACTGACACCACGCACAGCTCTGCTGACGCACCTCAATCCTGGCCATCTGCATGTACTGCTAGTCCAGTACTGACACACACGCACAGCTCTGCTGACGCACCTCAATCCTGGCCATCTGCATGTACTGCTAGTGCAGTACTGACACACGCACAGCTCTGCTGACGCACCTCAATCCTGGCCATCGGCACGTAACTAGTCCAGTACTGACACACGCACAGCTCTGCTGACGCACCTCAATCCTGGCCATCTGCATGTACTGCTAGTGCAGTACTGACACACACGCACAGCTCTGCTGACGCACCTCAATGCTGGCCATCTGCATGTACTGCTAGTGCAGTACTGACACACGCACAGCTCTGCTGACGCACCTCAATCCTGGCCATCTGCATGTACTGCTAGTCCAGTGCTGACACACACGCACAGCTCTGCTGACGCACCTCAATCCTGGCCATCTGCATGTACTGCTAGTGCAGTACTGACACACGCACAGCTCTGCTGACGCACCTCAATCCTGGCCATCTGCACGAACCGCTAGTGCAGTACTGACACACACGCACAGCTCTGCTGACGCACCTCAATCCTGGCCATCTGCATGTACTGCTAGTGCAGTACTGACACACGCACAGCTCTGCTGACGCACCTCAATCCTGGCCATCTGCATGTACTGCTAGTGCAGTACTGACACACGCACAGCTCTGCTGACGCACCTCAATCCTGGCCATCTGCATGTACTGCTAGTGCAGTACTGACACACGCACAGCTCTGCTGACGCACCTCAATCCTGGCCATCTGCACGAACCGCTAGTGCAGTACTGACACACGCACAGCTCTGCTGACGCACCTCAATGCTGGCCATCTGCATGTACTGCTAGTGCAGTACTGACACACGCACAGCTCTGCTGACGCACCTCAATCCTGGCCATCTGCATGTACTGCTAGTGCAGTACTGACACACACGCACAGCTCTGCTGACGCACCTCAATCCTGGCCATCTGCACGTACTGCTAGTGCAGTACTGACACCACGCACAGCTCTGCTGACGCACCTCAATCCTGGCCATCTGCATGTACTGCTAGTGCAGTACTGACACACACGCACAGCTCTGCTGACGCACCTCAATCCTGGCCATCTGCATGTACTGCTAGTGCAGTACTGACACACGCACAGCTCTGCTGACGCACCTCAATCCTGGCCATCTGCATGTACTGCTAGTGCAGTACTGACACACGCCACAGCTCTGCTGACGCACCTCAATCCTGGCCATCGGCACGTAACTAGTCCAGTACTGACACACGCACAGCTCTGCTGACGCACCTCAATCCTGGCCATCTGCATGTACTGCTAGTGCAGTACTGACACACACGCACAGCTCTGCTGACGCACCTCAATCCTGGCCATCTGCATGTACTGCTAGTGCAGTACTGACACACGCACAGCTCTGCTGACGCACCTCAATCCTGGCCATCTGCATGTACTGCTAGTCCAGTGCTGACACACACGCACAGCTCTGCTGACGCACCTCAATCCTGGCCATCTGCATGTACTGCTAGTGCAGTACTGACACACGCACAGCTCTGCTGACGCACCTCAATCCTGGCCATCTGCACGAACCGCTAGTGCAGTACTGACACACACGCACAGCTCTGCTGACGCACCTCAATCCTGGCCATCTGCATGTACTGCTAGTGCAGTACTGACACACGCACAGCTCTGCTGACGCACCTCAATCCTGGCCATCTGCATGTACTGCTAGTGCAGTACTGACACCACGCACAGCTCTGCTGACGCACCTCAATCCTGGCCATCTGCACGTACCGCTAGTGCAGTACTGACACACACGCACAGCTCTGCTGACGCACCTCAATCCTGGCCATCTGCATGTACTGCTAGTCCAGTACTGACACACGCACAGCTCTGCTGACGCACCTCAATCCTGGCCATCTGCATGTACTGCTAGTGCAGTACTGACACACACGCACAGCTCTGCTGACGCACCTCAATCCTGGCCATCTGCAAGTACTGCTAGTCCAGTACTGACACCCGCACAGCTCTGCTGACGCACCTCAATCCTGGCCATCTGCATGTACTGCTAGTGCAGTACTGACACACACGCACAGCTCTGCTGACGCACCTCAATCCTGGCCATCTGCATGTACTGCTAGTGCAGTACTGACACACGCTCAGCTCTGCTGACGCACCTCAATCCTGGCCATCTGCATGTACTGCTAGTCCAGTGCTGACACACACGCACAGCTCTGCTGACGCACCTCAATCCTGGCCATCTGCATGTACTGCTAGTGCAGTACTGACACACGCACAGCTCTGCTGACGCACCTCAATCCTGGCCATCTGCACGTACCGCTAGTGCAGTACTGACACACGCACAGCTCTGCTGACGCACCTCAATCCTGGCCATCTGCATGTACTGCTAGTGCAGTACTGACACACGCACAGCTCTGCTGACGCACCTCAATCCTGGCCATCTGCATGTACTGCTAGTGCAGTACTGACAGCACGCACAGCTCTGCTGACGCACCTCAATCCTGGCCATCTGCATGTACTGCTAGTGCAGTACTGACACACACGCACAGCTCTGCTGACGCACCTCAATCCTGGCCATCTGCACGAACCGCTAGTGCAGTACTGACACACACGCACAGCTCTGCTGACGCACCTCAATCCTGGCCATCTGCATGTACTGCTAGTGCAGTACTGACACACGCACAGCTCTGCTGACGCACCTCAATCCTGGCCATCTGCATGTACTGCTAGTGCAGTACTGACACACACGCACAGCTCTGCTGACGCACCTCAATGCTGGCCATCTGCATGTACTGCTAGTGCAGTACTGACACACGCACAGCTCTGCTGACGCACCTCAATCCTGGCCATCTGCATGTACTGCTAGTGCAGTACTGACACACGCACAGCTCTGCTGACGCACCTCAATCCTGGCCATCTGCATGTACTGCTAGTGCAGTACTGACACACGCACAGCTCTGCTGACGCACCTCAATCCTGGCCATCTGCACGAACCGCTAGTGCAGTACTGACACACGCACAGCTCTGCTGACGCACCTCAATCCTGGCCATCTGCATGTACTGCTAGTGCAGTACTGACACACATGCACAGCTCTGCTGACGCACCTCAATCCTGGCCATCTGCACGAACCGCTAGTCCAGTACTGACACACGCACAGCTCTGCTGACGCACCTCAATCCTGGCCATCTGCATGTACTGCTAGTGCAGTACTGACACCACGCACAGCTCTGCTGACGCACCTCAATCCTGGCCATCTGCATGTACTGCTAGTGCAGTGCTGACACACCGCACAGCTCTGCTGACGCACCTCAATCCTGGCCATCTGCATGTACTGCTAGTGCAGTACTGACACACACGCACAGCTCTGCTGACTCACCTCAATCCTGGCCATCTGCACGTACTGCTAGTGCAGTACTGACACACACGCACAGCTCTGCTGACGCACCTCAATCCTGGCCATCTGCACGAACCGCTAGTGCAGTACTGACACACGCACAGCTCTGCTGATGCACCTCAATCCTGGCCATCTGCACGAACCGCTAGTGCAGTACTGACACACCGCACAGCTCTGCTGACGCACCTCAATCCTGGCCATCTGCACGTACCGCTTGTCCAGTACTGACACCACACACAGCTCTGCTGACGCACCTCAATGCTGGCCATCTGCACGTACTGCTAGTGCAGTACTGACACACGCACAGCTCTGCTGACGCACCTCAATCCTGGCCATCTGCATGTACTGCTAGTGCAGTACTGACACACGCACAGCTCTGCTGACGCACCTCAATCCTGGCCATCTGCATGTACTGCTAGTGCAGTACTGACACACATGCACAGCTCTGCTGACGCACCTCAATCCTGGCCATCTGCACGTACTGCTAGTGCAGTACTGACACACATGCACAGCTCTGCTGACGCACCTCAATCCTGGCCATCTGCACGAACCGCTAGTGCAGTACTGACACACGCACAGCTCTGCTGACGCACCTCAATCCTGGCCATCTGCATGTACTGCTAGTGCAGTACTGACACACGCACAGCTCTGCTGACGCACCTCAATCCTGGCCATCTGCATGTACTGCTAGTGCAGTACTGACACTCGCACAGCTCTGCTGACGCACCTCAATCCTGGCCATCTGCACGAACCGCTAGTCCAGTACTGACACACGCACAGCTCTGCTGACGCACCTCAATCCTGGCCATCTGCACGTACCGCTAGTCCAGTGCTGACACACACGCACAGCTCTGCTGACGCACCTCAATCGTGGCCATCTGCACGAACCGCTAGTCCAGTACTGACACACGCACAGCTCTGCTGACGCACCTCAATCCTGGCCATCTGCATGTACTGCTAGTGCAGTACTGACACACGCACAGCTCTGCTGACGCACCTCAATCCTGGCCATCTGCACGTACTGCTAGTGCAGTACTGACACACACGCACAGCTCTGCTGACGCACCTCAATCCTGGCATGTATTGCTTGTCCAGTACTGACACCACACACAGCTCTGTTGACGCACCTCAATCCTGGCATGTATTGCTTGTCCAGTACTGACACCACACACAGCTCTGCTGACGCACCTCAATCCTGGCCATCTGCATGTACTCCTAGTGCAGTACTGACACACACGCACAGCTCTGCTGACGCACCTCAATCCTGTCCATCTGCATGTACTGCCAGTCCAGTACTGAAACACACGCACAGCTCTGCTGACGCACCTCAATCCTGGCCATCTGCATGTACTGCTAGTGCAGTACTGACACACACGCACAGCTCTGCTGACGCACCTCAATCCTGGCATGTATTGCTTGTCCAGTACTGACACCACACACAGCTCTGCTGACGCACCTCAATACTGGCATGTATTGCTTGTCCAGTACTGAAACACACGCACAGCTCTGCTGACGCACCTCAATCCTGGCCATCTGCATGTACTGCTAGTGCAGTACTGACACACGCACAGGTCTGCTGACGCACCTCAATCCTGGCCATTGGCACGTACAGCTAGTCCAGTACTGACACACACGCACAGCTCTGCTGGCGCACCTCAATGCTGGCCATCTGCATGTACTGCTAGTGCAGTACTGACACACATGCACAGCTCTGCTGACGCACCTCAATCCTGGCCATCTGCACGTACCGCTAGTCCAGTGCTGACACACACGCACAGCTCTGCTGACGCACCTCAATGCTGGCCTGCTGCATGTACTGCTAGTGCAGTACTGACACACACGCACAGCTCTGCTGACGCACCTCAATCCTGGCCATCTGCATGTACTGCTAGTGCAGTACTGACACACACGCACAGCTCTGCTGACGCACCTCAATCCTGGCCATCTGCATGTACTGCTAGTGCAGTACTGACACACGCACAGCTCTGCTGACGCACCTCAATCCTGGCCATCTGCACGTACCGCTAGTCCAGTACTGACACACACGCACAGCTCTGCTGACGCACCTCAATCCTGGCCATCTGCACGTACCGCTAGTCCAGTGCTGACACACACGCACAGCAATGCTGACGCAACTCAATCCTGGCCATCTGCACGAACCGCTAGTCCAGTGCTGACACACATGCACAGCTCTGCTGACGCACCTCAATCCTGGCCATCTGCACGTACCGCTAGTCCAGTGCTGACACACACGCAGAGCTCTGCTGACACACCTCAATCCTGGCCATCTGCACGAACCGCTAGTGCAGTACTGACACACACGCACAGCTCTGCTGACGCACCTCAATGCTGGCCATCTGCATGTACTGTTAGTGCAGTACTGACACACGCACAGCTCTGCTGACGCACCTCAATCCTGGCCATCTGCATGTACTGCTAGTGCAGTACTGACACACGCACAGCTCTGCTGACGCACCTCAATGCTGGCCATCTGCATGTACTGCTAGTGCAGTACTGACACACGCACAGCTCCTGACGCACCTCAATCCTGGCCATCGGCACGTAACTAGTCCAGTACTGACACACGCACAGCTCTGCTGACGCACCTCAATCCTGGCCATCTGCATGTACTGCTAGTGCAGTACTGACGCACTGCACAGCTCTGCTGACGCACCTCAATCCTGGCCATGTGCACGAACCGCTAGTCCAGTACTGACACACGCACAGCTCTGCTGACGCACCTCAATCCTGGCCATCTGCACGTACCGCTAGTCCAGTGCTGACACACACGCACAGCTCTGCTGACGCACCTCAATCCTGGCCATCTGCACGAACCGCTAGTCCAGTACTGACACACGCACAGCTCTGCTGACGCACCTCAATCCTGGCCATCTGCATGTACTGCTAGTGCAGTACTGACACACGCACAGCTCTGCTGACGCACCTCAATCCTGCCCATCTGCACGTACTGCTAGTGCAGTACTGACACACACGCACAGCTCTGCTGACGCACCTCAATCCTGGCATGCATTGCTTGTCCAGTACTGACACCACACACAGCTCTGTTGACGCACCTCAATCCTGGCATGTATTGCTTGTCCAGTACTGACACCACACACAGCTCTGCTGACGCACCTCAATCCTGGCCATCTGCATGTACTGCTAGTGCAGTACTGACACACACGCACAGCTCTGCTGACGCACCTCAATCCTGGCCATCTGCATGTACTGCCAGTCCAGTACTGAAACACACGCACAGCTCTGCTGACGCACCTCAATCCTGGCCATCTGCATGTACTGCTAGTGCAGTACTGACACACACGCACAGCTCTGCTGACGCACCTCAATCCTGGCATGTATTGCTTGTCCAGTACTGACACCACACACAGCTCTACTGACGCACCTCAATCCTGGCATGTATTGCTTGTCCAGTACTGAAACACACGCACAGCTCTGCTGACGCACCTCAATCCTGGCCATCTGCATGTACTGCTAGTGCAGTACTGACACACGCACAGCTCTGCTGACGCACCTCAATCCTGGCCATTGGCACGTACAGCTAGTCCAGTACTGACACACACGCACAGCTCTGCTGACGCACCTCAATGCTGGCCATCTGCATGTACTGCTAGTGCAGTACTGACACACATGCACAGCTCTGCTGACGCACCTCAATCCTGGCCATCTGCACGTACCGCTAGTCCAGTGCTGACACACACGCACAGCTCTGCTGACGCACCTCAATGCTGGCCATCTGCATGTACTGCTAGTGCAGTACTGACACACACGCACAGCTCTGCTGACGCACCTCAATCCTGGCCATCTGCATGTACTGCTAGTGCAGTACTGACACACACGCACAGCTCTGCTGACGCACCTCAATCCTGGCCATCTGCATGTACTGCTAGTGCAGTACTGACACACGCACAGCTCTGCTGACGCACCTCAATCCTGGCCATCTGCACGTACCGCTAGTCCAGTGCTGACACACACGCACAGCTCTGCTGACGAACCTCAATCCTGGCCATCTGCACGTACCGCTAGTCCAGTGCTGACACACACGCACAGCTCTGCTGACGCAACTCAATCCTGGCCATCTGCACGAACCGCTAGTGCAGTGCTGACACACACGCACAGCTCTGCTGACGCACCTCAATCCTGGCCATCTGCACGTACCGCTAGTCCAGTGCTGACACACACGCACAGCTCTGCTGACGCACCTCAATCCTGGCCATCTGCACGTACCGCTAGTCCAGCGCTGACACACACGCACAGCTCTGCTGACGCACCTCAATCCTGGCCATCTGCACGTACCGCTAGTCCAGTGCTGACACACACGCACAGCTCTGCTGACGCACCTCAATCCTGGCCATCTGCACGTACTGCTAGTGCAGTGCTGACACACACGCACAGCTCTGCTGACGCACCTCAATTCTGGCCATCTGCATGTACTGCTAGTCCAGTACTGAAACACACGCACAGCTCTGCTGACGCACCTCAATCCTGGCCATCTGCATGTACTGCTAGTGCAGTACTGACACACGCACAGCTCTGCTGACGCACCTCAATCCTGGCCATTGGCACGTACAGCTAGTCCAGTACTGACACACGCACAGCTCTGCTGACGCACCTCAATGCTGGCCATCTGCATGTACTGCTAGTGCAGTACTGACACACACGCACAGCTCTGCTGACGCACCTCAATGCTGGCCATCTGCATGTACTGCTAGTGCAGTACTGACACACGCACAGCTCTGCTGACGCACCTCAATCCTGGCCATCTGCATGTACTGCTAGTCCAGTGCTGACACACACGCACAGCTCTGCTGACGCACCTCAATCCTGGCCATCTGCATGTACTGCTAGTGCAGTACTGACACACGCACAGCTCTGCTGACAGCACCTCAATCCTGGCCATCAGCACGAACCGCTAGTGCAGTACTGACACACACGCACAGCTCTGCTGACGCACCTCAATCCTGGCCATCTGCATGTACTGCTAGTGCAGTACTGACACACGCACAGCTCTGCTGACGCACCTCAATCCTGGCCATCTGTATGTACTGCTAGTGCAGTACTGACACACACACAGCTCTGCTGACGCACCTCAATCCTGGCCATCTGCATGTACTGCTAGTGCAATACTGACACACGCACAGCTCTGCTGACGCACCTCAATCCTGGCCATCTGCACGAACCGCTAGTGCAGTACTGACACACGCACAGCTCTGCTGACGCACCTCAATCCTGGCCATCTGCATGTACTGCTAGTCCAGTACTGACACACGCACAGCTCTGCTGACGCACCTCAATCCTGGCCATCTGCATGTACTGCTAGTGCAGTACTGACACACGCACAGCTCTGCTGACGCACCTCAATCCTGGCCATCGGCAAGTAGCTAGTCCAGTACTGACACACGCACAGCTCTGCTGACGCACCTCAATCCTGGCCATCTGCATGTACTGCTAGTGCAGTACTGACGCACACGCACAGCTCTGCTGACGCACCTCAATGCTGGCCATCTGCATGTACTGCTAGTGCAGTACTGACACACGCTCAGCTCTGCTGACGCACCTCAATCCTGGCCATCTGCATGTACTGCTAGTCCAGTGCTGACACACACGCACAGCTCTGCTGACGCACCTCAATCCTGGCCATCTGCATGTACTGCTAGTGCAGTACTGACACACGCACAGCTCTGCTGACGCACCTCAATCCTGGCCATCTGCACGAACCGCTAGTGCAGTACTGACACACGCACAGCTGTGCTGACGCACCTCAATCCTGGCCATCTGCATGTACTGCTAGTGCAGTTCTGACACACGCACAGCTCTGCTGACGCACCTCAATCCTGGCCATCTGCATGTACTGCTAGTGCAGTACTGACAGCACGCACAGCTCTGCTGATGCACCTCAATCCTGGCCATCTGCATGTACTGCTAGTGCAGTACTGACACACGCACATCTCTGCTGACGCACCTCAATGCTGGCCATCTGCACGAACCGCTAGTGCAGTACTGACAAGCGCACAGCTCTGCTGACGCACCTCAATCCTGGCCATCTGAATGTACTGCTAGTGCAGTACTGACACCACGCACAGCTCTGCTGACGCACCTCAATCCTGGCCATCTGCATGTACTGCTAGTGCAGTACTGACACACACGCACAGCTCTGCTGACGCACCTCAATGCTGGCCATCTGCATGTACTGCTAGTGCAGTACTGACACCACGCACAGCTCTGCTGACGCACCTCAATCCTGGCCATCTGCATGTACTGCTAGTGCAGTACTGACACACGCACAGCTCTGCTGACGCACCTCAATCCTGGCCATCTGCATGTACTGCTAGTGCAGTACTGACACCACGCACAGCTCTGCTGACGCACCTCAATCCTGGCCATCTGCATGTACTGCTAGTGCAGTACTGACACACGCACAGCTCTGCTGACGCACCTCAATCCTGGCATGTATTGCTTGTCCAGTACTGACATCACACACAGCTCTGCTGACGCACCTCAATTCTGGCCATCTGCATGTACTGCTAGTCCAGTACTGAAACACACGCACAGCTCTGCTGACGCACCTCAATCCTGGCCATTTGCATGTACTGCTAGTGCAGTACTGACACACGCACAGCTCTGCTGACGCACCTCAATCCTGGCCATTGGCACGTACAGCTAGTCCAGTACTGACACACACGCACAGCTCTGCTGACGCACCTCAATGCTGGCCATCTGCATGTACTGCTAGTGCAGTACTGACACACACGCACAGCTCTGCTGACGCACCTCAATGCTGGCCATCGGCACGTAACTAGTCCAGTACTGACACTCGCACAGCTCTGCTGACGCACCTCAATCCTGGCCATCTGCATGTACAGCTAGTGCAGTACTGACACACGCACAGCTCTGCTGACGCACCTCAATCCTGACCATCTGCATGTACTGCTAGTGCAGTACTGACACACACGCACAGCTCTGCTGACGCACCTCAATCCTGGCCATCTGCATGTACTGCTAGTGCAGTACTGACACACGCACAGCTCTGCTGACGCACCTCAATTCTGGCCATCTGCACGTACCGCTAGTCCAGTGCTGACACACACGCACAGCTCTGCTGACGCACCTCAATACAGTCCATTGGCACGTACAGCTAGTCCAGTACTGACACACACGCACAGCTCTGCTGACGCACCTCAATCCTGGCCATCTGCACGAACCGCTAGTCCAGAACTGACACACGCACAGCTCTGCTGACGCACCTCAATCCTGGCCATCTGCACGAACCGCTAGTCCAGTACTGACACACGCACAGCTCTGCTGACGCACCTCAATCCTGGCCATCTGCATGTACTGCTAGTGCAGTACTGACACACATGCACAGCTCTGCTGACGCACCTCAATCCTGGCCATCTGCACGTACCGCTAGTCCAGTGCTGACACACACGCACAGCTCTGCTGACGCACCTCAATCCTGGCCATCTGCACGTACCGCTAGTCCAGTGCTGACACACACGCACAGCTCTGCTGACGCACCTCAATCCTGGCCATTGGCACGTAACTAGTCCAGTACTGACACACGCACAGCTCTGCTGACGCACCTCAATGCTGGCCATCTGCATGTACTGCTAGTGCAGTACTGACACACACGCACAGCTCTGCTGACGCACCTCAATGCTGGCCATCTGCACGAACCGCTAGTGCAGTACTGACACACGCACAGCTCTGCTGACGCACCTCAATCCTGGCCATCTGCACGAACCTGCTAGTGCAGTACTGACACACGCACAGCTCTGCTGACGCACCTCAATCCTGGCCATCTGCATGTACTGCTAGTGCAGTACTGACACACGCACAGCTCTGCTGACGCACCTCAATCCTGGCCATCTGCATGTACTGCTAGTGCAGTACTGACACACACGCACAGCTCTGCTGACGCACCTCAATCCTGGCCATCTGGCACGTAGCTAGTCCAGTACTGACACACGCACAGCTCTGCTGACGCACCTCAATGCTGGCCATCTGCATGTACTGCTAGTGCAGTACTGACACACACGCACAGCTCTGCTGACGCACCTCAATGCTGGCCATCTGCACGAACCGCTAGTGCAGTACTGACACCACGCACAGCTCTGCTGACGCACCTCAATCCTGGCCATCTGCACGAACCGCTAGTGCAGTACTGACACTACGCACAGCTCTGCTGACGCACCTCAATGCTGGCCATCTGCATGTACTGCTAGTGCAGTACTGACACCACGCACAGCTCTGCTGACGCACCTCAATCCTGGCCATCTGCATGTACTGCTAGTGCAGTACTGACACACACGCACAGCTCTGCTGACGCACGTCAATCCTGGCCATCTGCATGTACTGCTACTGCAGTACTGACACACACGCACAGCTCTGCTGACGCACCTCAATCCTGGCCATCTGCATGTACTGCTAGTGCAGTACTGACACACGCACAGCTCTGCTGACGCACCTCAATCCTGGCCATCTGCACGAACCGCTAGTGCAGTACTGACACACGCACAGCTCTGCTGACGCACCTCAATGCTGGCCATCTGCATGTACTGCTAGTGCAGTACTGACACACACGCACAGCTCTGCTGACGCACCTCAATCCTGGCCATCGGCACATACACTAGTCCAGTACTGACACACGCACAGCTCTGCTGACGCACCTCAATCCTGGCCATCTGCATGTACTGCTAGTGCAGTACTGACACACAGCACAGCTCTGCTGACGCACCTCAATCCTGGCCATCTGCATGTACTGCTAGTGCAGTACTGACACACGCACAGCTCTGCTGACGCACCTCAATCCTGGCCATCTGCACGTACAGCTAGTGCAGTACTGACACACGCACAGCTCTGCTGACGCACCTCAATCCTGGCCATCTGCACGTACTGCTAGTGCAGTACTGACACACACGCACAGCTCTGCTGACGCACCTCAATCCTGGCCATCTGCATGTACTGCTAGTGCAGTACTGACACACGCACAGCTCTGCTGACGCACCTCAATCCTGGCCATCTGCACGAACCGCTAGTGCAGTACTGACACATGCACAGCTCGACACACACGCACAGCTCTGCTGACGCACCTCAATCCTGGCCATCTGCACGTACTGCTAGTGCAGTACTGACACACACGCACAGCTCTGCTGACGCACCTCAATCCTGGCATGTATTGCTTGTCCAGTACTGACACACGCACAGCTCTGCTGACGCACCTCAATCCTGGCCATCTGCATGTACTGCTAGTGCAGTACTGACACACGCACAGCTCTGCTGACGCACCTCAATCCTGGCCATCGGCACGTAACTAGTCCAGTACTGACACACGCACAGCTCTGCTGACGCACCTCAATCCTGGCCATCTGCATGTACTGCTAGTGCAGTACTGACACACGCACAGCTCTGCTGACGCACCTCAATCCTGGCCATCTGCATGTACTGCTAGTGCAGTACTGACACACGCACAGCTCTGCTGACGCACCTCAATCCTGGCCATCTGCACGTACAGCTAGTGCAGTACTGACACACGCACAGCTCTGCTGACGCACCTCAATCCTGGCCATCTGCATGTACTGCTAGTGCAGTACTGACACACACGCACAGCTCTGCTGACGCACCTCAATCCTGGCCATCTGCATGTACTGCTAGTGCAGTACTGACACACGCACAGCTCTGCTGACGCACCTCAATCCTGGCCATCTGGCACGTACAGCTAGTCCAGTACTGACACACACGCACAGCTCTGCTGACGCACCTCAATCCTGGCCATCTGCACGTACTGCTAGTGCAGTACTGACACACACGCACAGCTCTGCTGACGCACCTCAATCCTGGCATGTATTGCTTGTCCAATACTGACACCACACACAGCTCTGCTGACGCACCTCAATCCTGGCATGTATTGCTTGTCCAGTACTGACACCACACACAGCTCTGCTGACGCACCTCAATCCTGGCCATCTGCATGTACTGCTAGTGCAGTACTGACACACATGCACAGCTCTGCTGACGCACCTCAATCCTGGCCATCTGCACGTACCGCTAGTCCAGTGCTGACACACACGCACAGCTCTGCTGACGCACCTCAATGCTGGCCATCTGCATGTACTGCTAGTGCAGTACTGACACACACGCACAGCTCTGCTGGCGCACCTCAATCCTGGCCATCTGCACGTACTGCTAGTGCAGTACTGACACACACGCACAGCTCTGCTGACGCACCTCAATGCTGGCCATCTGCATGTACTGCTAGTGCAGTACTGACACACACGCACAGCTCTGCTGACGCACCTCAATCCTGGCCATCTGCATGTACTGCTAGTGCAGTACTGACACACGCACAGCTCTGCTGACGCACCTCAATTCTGGCCATCTGCACGAACCGCTAGTCCAGTGCTGACACCACGCACAGCTCTGCTGATGCACCTCAATCCTGGCCATCTGCACGTACCGCTAGTCCAGTGCTGACACACGCACAGCTCTGCTGACGCACCTCAATCCTGGCCATCTGGCACGTACAGCTAGTCCAGTACTGACACACGCACAGCTCTGCTGACGCACCTCAATCCTGGCCATCTGCATGTACTGCTAGTGCAGTACTGATACCACGCACAGCTCTGCTGACGCACCTCAATGCTGGCCATCTGCATGTACTGCTAGTGCAGTACTGACACACGCACAGCTCTGCTGACGCACCTCAATCCTGGCCATCGGCACGTAGCTAGTCCAGTACTGACACACGCACAGCTCTGCTGACGCACCTCAATCCTGGCCATCTGCATGTACTGCTAGTGCAGTACTGACACACGCACAGCTCTGCTGACGCACCTCAATCCTGGCCATCTGCATGTACTGCTAGTGCAGTACTGACACACGCACAGCTCTGCTGACGCACCTCAATCCTGGCCATCTGCACGTACAGCTAGTGCAGTACTGAAACACACGCACAGCTCTGCTGACGCACCTCAATCCTGGCCATCTGCATGTACTGCTAGTCCAGTACTGAAACACACGCACAGCTCTGCTGACGCACCTCAATGCCGGCCATCTGCACGTACCGCTAGTCCAGTGCTGACACACATGCACAGCTCTGCTGACGCACCTCAATGCTGGCCATCTGCACGTACTGCTAGTGCAGTACTGACACACATGCACAGCTCTGCTGACGCACCTCAATCCTGGCCTTCTGCACGTACTGCTAGTGCAGTACTGACACACACGCACAGCTCTGCTGACGCACCTCAATGCTGGCCATCTGCATGTAGTGCTAGTGCAGTACTGACACACACGCACAGCTCTGCTGACGCACCTCAATCCTGGCCATCTGCATGTACTGCTAGTGCAGTACTGACACACACGCACAGCTCTGCTGACGCACCTCAATCCTGGCCATCTGCACGAACCGCTAGTCCAGTGCTGACACACATGCACAGCTCTGCTGACGCACCTCAATCCTGGCCATCTGCATGTACTGCTAGTGCAGTACTGACACACGCACAGCTCTGCTGACGCACCTCAATCCTGGCCATCTGCACGAACCGCTAGTCCAGTACTGACACACGCACAGCTCTGCTGACGCACCTCAATCCTGGCCATCTGCATGTACTGCTAGTGCAGTACTGACACACGCACAGCTCTGCTGATGCACCTCAATCCTGGCCATCTGCACGTACCGCTTGTCCAGTACTGACACCACACACAGCTCTGCTGACGCACCTCAATGCTGGCCATCTGCACGTACTGCTAGTGCAGTACTGACACACGCACAGCTCTGCTGACGCACCTCAATCCTGGCCATCTGCATGTACTGCTAGTGCAGTACTGACACACGCACAGCTCTGCTGACGCACCTCAATCCTGGCCATCTGCATGTACTGCTAGTGCAGTACTGACACACATGCACAGCTCTGCTGACGCACCTCAATCCTGGCCATCTGCACGTACAGCTAGTGCAGTACTGACACACATGCACAGCTCTGCTGACGCACCTCAATCCTGGCCATCTGCACGAACCGCTAGTGCAGTACTGACACACGCACAGCTCTGCTGACGCACCTCAATCCTGGCCATCTGCATGTACTGCTAGTGCAGTACTGACACACGCACAGCTCTGCTGACGCACCTCAATCCTGGCCATCTGCACGAACCGCTAGTCCAGTACTGACACACGCACAGCTCTGCTGACGCACCTCAATCCTGGCCATCTGCACGTACCGCTAGTCCAGTGCTGACACACACGCACAGCTCTGCTGACGCACCTCAATCCTGGCCATCTGCACGAACCGCTAGTCCAGTACTGACACACGCACAGCTCTGCTGACGCACCTCAATCCTGGCCATCTGCATGTACTGCTAGTGCAGTACTGACACACGCACAGCTCTGCTGACGCACCTCAATCCTGCCCATCTGCACGTACTGCTAGTGCAGTACTGACACACACGCACAGCTCTGCTGACGCACCTCAATCCTGGCATGCATTGCTTGTCCAGTACTGACACCACACACAGCTCTGTTGACGCACCTCAATCCTGGCATGTATTGCTTGTCCAGTACTGACACCACACACAGCTCTGCTGACGCACCTCAATCCTGGCCATCTGCATGTACTGCTAGTGCAGTACTGACACACACGCACAGCTCTGCTGACGCACCTCAATCCTGGCCATCTGCATGTACTGCCAGTCCAGTACTGAAACACACGCACAGCTCTGCTGACGCACCTCAATCCTGGCCATCTGCATGTACTGCTAGTGCAGTACTGACACACACGCACAGCTCTGCTGACGCACCTCAATCCTGGCATGTATTGCTTGTCCAGTACTGACACCACACACAGCTCTACTGACGCACCTCAATCCTGGCATGTATTGCTTGTCCAGTACTGAAACACACGCACAGCTCTGCTGACGCACCTCAATCCTGGCCATCTGCATGTACTGCTAGTGCAGTACTGACACACGCACAGCTCTGCTGACGCACCTCAATCCTGGCCATTGGCACGTACAGCTAGTCCAGTACTGACACACACGCACAGCTCTGCTGACGCACCTCAATGCTGGCCATCTGCATGTACTGCTAGTGCAGTACTGACACACATGCACAGCTCTGCTGACGCACCTCAATCCTGGCCATCTGCACGTACCGCTAGTCCAGTGCTGACACACACGCACAGCTCTGCTGACGCACCTCAATGCTGGCCATCTGCATGTACTGCTAGTGCAGTACTGACACACACGCACAGCTCTGCTGACCCACCTCAATCCTGGCCATCTGCATGTACTGCTAGTGCAGTACTGACACACACGCACGCACAGCTCTGCTGACGCACCTCAATCCTGGCCATCTGCATGTACTGCTAGTGCAGTACTGACACACGCACAGCTCTGCTGACGCACCTCAATCCTGGCCATCTGCACGTACCGCTAGTCCAGTGCTGACACACACGCACAGCTCTGCTGACGCACCTCAATCCTGGCCATCTGCACGTACCGCTAGTCCAGTGCTGACACACACGCACAGCTCTGCTGACGCAACTCAATCCTGGCCATCTGCACGAACCGCTAGTCCAGTGCTGACACACGCACAGCTCTGCTGACGCACCTCAATCCTGGCCATCTGCACGTACCGCTAGTGCAGCGCTGACACACACGCACAGCTCTGCTGACGCACCTCAATCCTGGCCATCTGCACGTACCGCTAGTCCAGCGCTGACACACACGCACAGCTCTGCTGACGCACCTCAATCCTGGCCATCTGCACGTACCGCTAGTCCAGTGCTGACACACACGCACAGCTCTGCTGACGCACCTCAATCCTGGCCATCTGCACGTACCGCTAGTCCAGTGCTGACACACACGCACAGCTCTGCTGACGCACCTCAATTCTGGCCATCTGCATGTACTGCTAGTCCAGTACTGAAACACACGCACAGCTCTGCTGACGCACCTCAATCCTGGCCATCTGCATGTACTGCTAGTGCAGTACTGACACCACGCACAGCTCTGCTGACGCACCTCAATCCTGGCCATTGGCACGTACAGCTAGTCCAGTACTGACACACGCACAGCTCTGCTGACGCACCTCAATGCTGGCCATCTGCATGTACTGCTAGTGCAGTACTGACACACACGCACAGCTCTGCTGACGCACCTCAATGCTGGCCATCTGCATGTACTGCTAGTGCAGTACTGACACACGCACAGCTCTGCTGACGCACCTCAATCCTGGCCATCTGCATATACTGCTAGTCCAGTGCTGACACACACGCACAGCTCTGCTGACGCACCTCAATCCTGGCCATCTGCATGTACTGCTAGTGCAGTACTGACACACGCACAGCTCTGCTGAAGCACCTCAATCCTGGCCATCAGCACGAACCGCTAGTGCAGTACTGACACACACGCACAGCTCTGCTGACGCACCTCAATCCTGGCCATCTGCATGTACTGCTAGTGCAGTACTGACACACGCACAGCTCTGCTGACGCACCTCAATCCTGGCCATCTGCATGTACTGCTAGTGCAGTACTGACACACACACAGCTCTGCTGACGCACCTCAATCCTGGCCATCTGCATGTACTGC
This sequence comes from Calotriton arnoldi, assembly GCA_963921515.1. Taxonomy (NCBI): domain Eukaryota; kingdom Metazoa; phylum Chordata; class Amphibia; order Caudata; family Salamandridae; genus Calotriton; species Calotriton arnoldi. The sequence goes on from CAWUFW010015705.1 coordinate 57,780, forward strand.
TAGTGCAGTACTGACACACGCACAGCTCTGCTGACGCACCTCAATCCTGGCCATCTGCACGAACCGCTAGTGCAGTACTGACACACGCACAGCTCTGCTGACGCACCTCAATCCTGGCCATCTGCATGTACTGCTAGTCCAGTACTGACACACGCACAGCTCTGCTGACGCACCTCAATCCTGGCCATCTGCATGTACTGCTAGTCCAGTGCTGACACACACGCACAGCTCTGCTGACGCACCTCAATCCTGGCCATCGGCAAGTAACTAGTCCAGTACTGACACACGCACAGCTCTGCTGACGCACCTCAATCCTGGCCATCTGCATGTACTGCTAGTGCAGTACTGACGCACACGCACAGCTCTGCTGACGCACCTCAATGCTGGCCATCTGCATGTACTGCTAGTGCAGTACTGACACACGCTCAGCTCTGCTGACGCACCTCAATCCTGGCCATCTGCATGTACTGCTAGTCCAGTGCTGACACACACGCACAGCTCTGCTGACGCACCTCAATCCTGGCCATCTGCATGTACTGCTAGTGCAGTACTGACACACACGCACAGCTCTGCTGAAGCACCTCAATCCTGGCCATCTGCACGAACCGCTAGTGCAGTACTGACACCACGCACAGCTGTGCTGACGCACCTCAATCCTGGCCATCTGCATGTACTGCTAGTGCAGTTCTGACACACGCACAGCTCTGCTGACGCACCTCAATCCTGGCCATCTGCATGTACTGCTAGTGCAGTACTGACAGACGCACAGCTCTGCTGATGCACCTCAATCCTGGCCATCTGCATGTACTGCTAGTGCAGTACTGACACACGCACATCTCTGCTGACGCACCTCAATGCTGGCCATCTGCATGAACCGCTAGTGCAGTACTGACAAGCGCACAGCTCTGCTGACGCACCTCAATCCTGGCCATCTGAATGTACTGCTAGTGCAGTACTGACACACGCACAGCTCTGCTGACGCACCTCAATCCTGGCCATCTGCATGTACTGCTAGTGCAGTACTGACACACACGCACAGCTCTGCTGACGCACCTCAATGCTGGCCATCTGCATGTACTGCTAGTGCAGTACTGACACACGCACAGCTCTGCTGACGCACCTCAATCCTGGCCATCTGCACGTACTGCTAGTGCAGTACTGACACACACGCACAGCTCTGCTGACGCACCTCAATCCTGGCCTTCTGCACGTACTGCTAGTGCAGTACTGACACACACGCACAGCTCTGCTGACGCACCTCAATGCTGGCCATCTGCATGTAGTGCTAGTGCAGTACTGACACACACGCACAGCTCTGCTGACGCACCTCAATCCTGGCCATCTGCATGTACTGCTAGTGCAGTACTGACACACGCACAGCTCTGCTGACGCACCTCAATCCTGGCCATCTGCACGAACCGCTAGTCCAGTGCTGACACACGCACAGCTCTGCTGACGCACCTCAATCCTGGCCATCTGCATGTACTGCTAGTGCAGTACTGACACACGCACAGCTCTGCTGACGCACCTCAATCCTGGCCATCTGCACGAACCGCTAGTCTAGTACTGACACACGCACAGCTCTGCTGACGCACCTCAATCCTGGCCATCTGCATGTACTGCTAGTGCAGTACTGACACACGCACAGCTCTGCTGATGCACCTCAATCCTGGCCATCTGCACGTACCGCTTGTCCAGTACTGACACCACACACAGCTCTGCTGACGCACCTCAATGCTGGCCATCTGCACGTACTGCTAGTGCAGTACTGACACATGCACAGCTCGCTGACGCACCTCAATCCTGGCCATCTGCATGTACTGCTAGTGCAGTACTGACACACGCACAGCTCTGCTGACGCACCTCAATCCTGGCCATCTGCATGTACTGCTAGTGCAGTACTGACACACGCACAGCTCTGCTGACGCACCTCAATCCTGGCCATCTGCACGTACCGCTAGTCCAGTGCTGACACACACGCACAGCTCTGCTGACGCACCTCAATACAGGCCATTGGCACGTACAGCTAGTCCAGTACTGACACACACGCACAGCTCTGCTGACGCACCTCAATCCTGGCCATCTGCACGAACCGCTAGTCCAGAACTGACACACGCACAGCTCTGCTGACGCACCTCAATCCTGGCCATCTGCACGAACCGCTAGTCCAGTACTGACACACGCACAGCTCTGCTGACGCACCTCAATCCTGGCCATCTGCATGTACTGCTAGTGCAGTACTGACACACATGCACAGCTCTGCTGACGCACCTCAATCCTGGCCATCTGCACGTACCGCTAGTCCAGTGCTGACACACACGCACAGCTCTGCTGACGCACCTCAATCCTGGCCATCTGCACGTACCGCTAGTCCAGTGCTGACACACACGCACAGCTCTGCTGACGCACCTCAATCCTGGCCATTGGCACGTAACTAGTCCAGTACTGACACACGCACAGCTCTGCTGACGCACCTCAATGCTGGCCATCTGCATGTACTGCTAGTGCAGTACTGACACACACGCACAGCTCTGCTGACGCACCTCAATGCTGGCCATCTGCACGAACCGCTAGTGCAGTACTGACACACGCACAGCTCTGCTGACGCACCTCAATCCTGGCCATCTGCACGAACCTCTAGTGCAGTACTGACACACGCACAGCTCTGCTGACGCACCTCAATGCTGGCCATCTGCATGTACTGCTAGTGCAGTACTGACACACGCACAGCTCTGCTGACGCACCTCAATCCTGGCCATCTGCACGTACCGCTAGTCCAGTACTGACACACACGCACAGCTCTGCTGACACACGTCAATCCTGGCCATCTGCATGTACCGCTAGTCCAGTGCTGACACAAACGCACAGCTCTGCTGACGCACCTCAATCCTGGCCATTGGCACGTAACTAGTCCAGTACTGACACACGCACAGCTCTGCTGACGCACCTCAATGCTGGCCATCTGCATGTACTGCTAGTGCAGTACTGACACACACGCACAGCTCTGCTGACGCACCTCAATGCTGGCCATCTGCACGAACCGCTAGTGCAGTACTGACACACGCACAGCTCTGCTGACGCACCTCAATCCTGGCCATCTGCACGAACCGCTAGTGCAGTACTGACACACGCACAGCTCTGCTGACGCACCTCAATGCTGGCCATCTGCATGTACTGCTAGTGCAGTACTGACACACGCACAGCTCTGCTGACGCACCTCAATCCTGGCCATCTGCATGTACTGCTAGTGCAGTACTGACACACACGCACAGCTCTGCTGACGCACGTCAATCCTGGCCATCTGCATGTACTGCTACTGCAGTACTGACACACACGCACAGCTCTGCTGACGCACCTCAATCCTGGCCATCTGCATGTACTGCTAGTGCAGTACTGACACACGCACAGCTCTGCTGACGCACCTCAATCCTGGCCATCTGCACGAACCGCTAGTGCAGTACTGACACACGCACAGCTCTGCTGACGCACCTCAATGCTGGCCATCTGCATGTACTGCTAGTGCAGTACTGACACACGCACAGCTCTGCTGACGCACCTCAATCCTGGCCATCGGCACATAACTAGTCCAGTACTGACACACGCACAGCTCTGCTGACGCACCTCAATCCTGGCCATCTGCATGTACTGCTAGTGCAGTACTGACACACACACAGCTCTGCTGACGCACCTCAATCCTGGCCATCTGCATGTACTGCTAGTGCAGTACTGACACACGCACAGCTCTGCTGACGCACCTCAATCCTGGCCATCTGCACGTACAGCTAGTGCAGTACTGACACACGCACAGCTCTGCTGACACACCTCAATCCTGGCCATCTGCACGTACTGCTAGTGCAGTACTGACACACACGCACAGCTCTGCTGACGCACCTCAATCCTGGCCATCTGCATGTACTGCTAGTGCAGTACTGACACACGCACAGCTCTGCTGACGCACCTCAATCCTGGCCATCTGCACGTACTGCTAGTGCAGTACTGACACACATGCACAGCTCTGCTGACGCACCAGTCCCGAAGCAGCAGCTCCTCAGAACGGTCATCCTCCGGTAGGGTGGCAATCCTGGCAGCACAGCAGCCTCCACTCCGGCAATGTCTCTTCATTGGCCCTGGGGCCAACAGGGGGGTGTAGGTGGGTACAGGGGCCAGCACACAGGCCCAATGTGGCGGTCTCCCCTGGCAGAAGGTCCCTTCCCCTTCAGTCCAGGCTCTGCACTGCCTCAGTCTCCTCACATGGCAGCTTAGAAGGTTCTCTCCGGAACCGGTTCTAACTGGTTCAGGGGGAGGAGTAGAGCACCCTCGGTACGACGCTTCCCTCCAAAAGCAGGGGGCGCTGGGGGACAAACCACTAGGCTGCCAACCCACCTCAGTCAGGCGTCACATGGGCAGGCAGGCATGGCGTCCATTTTAACAGTGACATTTTTCCACAGTGCTTTTCTAAAATGGCGGCGCTAACAGTGTGTACCATATTACACAGCATTTGTTATGTTCTGTTCAGACACACCATATTTTATTGTTACACCAGCTGAAAAATTCAGGGCAAAAGGGCCAAGTCCAACACAACCCCTCCCAGCCAAAAGCCAGGGTAGACCGATCAATGCCTTGATGGGCTTCCCTGCTTAGAGGCGAGAGAACTTGGACGCGGGCCCACAACTGCAGGAACACCCGCAGGTTCTTCTCCACTCTGGAACCCGATGGTTCCTTCTCTCAACTTCCTCTTGACCCAACTAGGCCACCCCACTGGTGCTCCCTAGTTGGCTGCAGCCAGGACCGGGCCCTAGGCCATCCAGATGTCTCTGGCCCTGGCTGTCTCACAGAGTGGGGGCAGTAGCCCCAGGCCCGTAGTACCCGTTGACCACTCTCCTCCTCCTCCGTGCAGTCCCAAACTGCCAATGGTCTTCCCACCTAGGGACCACACTCTCACACTGTCCACCAGGTAGGGGCGAGGCTCTCCTCCCCCTACCTCTCCTTCTGGGGTTCCGCCCTCTCCTCCTGTGCGGGGCACCCTCAGAACACCACTCTCTCCCAGGGCCGTGACCCTGCATCCGATCCACCAACCCAGGGTCTAAACCCTTAGGTTGCCCCGGTGCCAGAGGCGAGTCCTCCCTCCCTCTGCACCCCCTCCCAGAGTTCCGCACCCTCCCACCTGGAGAAGTACCCTGGGAGTCAGCTCCGGAGGGACACTGGTTACAGACGTCCCTCCCGCCAGGTCAGGCAATACCTGCCCCTGGCCTCCCAACCCAGGATCTAAGCCCTGTGGCTGAGCCGGTGCCAGAGGCGAGTCCTTCCTCCCCCTGCACCCCCTTCCAGAGTTCCGCACCCTCCCACCTGGAGAAGTACCCCTGGAAGTCAACTCCGGAGGGACACTGGTTACAGACGTCCCTCCCGCCAGGTCAGGCAGCCCCTGAACCTGGCACCCCAGCCCAGGATCTAAACCCTGTGGCTGGGCAGACCCCAGAACCCCTGGAGCTCGGATTACCGACGCCCCGGGTTCTCCTGACACTAGGGGATCCCCTTCCCTGGACGGCCCATCGGGACAGCCTAGGCTCCCAACCTGGGGTTCCCTTAGGGAACTCTCCAGGCCCTGAGACTGCGGTTGGGGCACCTCGGGACACCTCCCCGTCTCACTCCTTCCTATGGATAGGATGTGAGGCCCTACAACCCTCTCACCTTCCTGGGACCTAGCTGGGCGATTCTCCACCTCTCCCACCTCGCTGGGTTGGAAGATCCCTGCACCACTCCCTTCAGGATCACTCCCCACTGCCCTCTCAGACTCTCTGGCACTTACCCAAAGGTCTGCCTCCCGTGCAAGCTCCCTGGGGTCGGAGAGCCCACACTGCAACAGGTGGTGGCGCAACCCGGGAAAACAACTCTTGAGCACATGCTCCCTGATAATCAGGCGGAACAGCTCTTCCCCATCTGTCACCGCGCCACCCACCATCCACTCCTCCAGTGCAGTCCAACACCCGTCCACATACTCCCCCAAGACTGATGGGACAGTTTTCCCCCTGCCCTGGAACTCCAACCTGCCCCCCTCCTTCTGGGGATCAGGCACCATCTCCCGGGCTCTGGGAGTGGGACTGTTAGACCTGTCAGCCCTAGGGTGGTCTTGCCCTGTTTTTTCCCTTTCTGCGCCTCATTTTTGCCACCATATTTTTACTGGACCTAGGTCTCCGGGCGCCTTGCCACTGCTGGTCAGTGCTGAGGTGCAGGTGCTCTCTCACTAAAGATGGCTGCCACAGGCCCCTGCTACTGCAGAGGGCCTTCCACACATACACGCTAGTAGCCAGAGTCAGGCCGGGACGAGGGATACAGTAGCCATCCCGTCCCCGCCTCTGGGTCCCATAGCTAGGTAGGTGGAAGGTTCCAGAACCTTCCGGGCTGTGGGAGGAGTTACACTTTGCCGCCTTTAGGAGGGTCACCTGACCTAGGGGTATAAGAGGCTTTGGAGGGAAAACCTTTAGTTAGTTAGGTTGAGGCACCGCTGAACCTGGGAGAACCTGCGCTGGAGTACAGACTTTAGGGCCTAGGGGGAGACCTACACTACTGCCGCTGACAGGGTCAAGGCCCTGCTGCCGTAAGATAGATGAGGAACGCCCACCACCCACTGATCTTGCCCAGTGTGAGGGGACCCAAGGAACCATCTGCAGCGTGCCAGGAGGAACATCAAACCCTTCAAGAATCACCAACTCACCACCCCCCCTGTTCATAAATAGACTTTGCTGCATCCAAGAATTTCAGGACTACAAGTGAAAACCATCGAGAGGGGATCATGAGGCGAAGCGCTGCGTCCTAAGCGCTAGACCTTCACCCCCTATCTATCTATACAGACAGCTGGACTGTCCTCCAAGAACCACTCTTACACAGCCTGTGCCTAAGGCTGTCAGCGCGCCAGCGCTGCAACCCCTAGTGAGGAGAGAACTTGACCCCCCCCTCGGTCACTGACCTGGTGACCGGATCACCGCCGCGGCCGCCGCCGCTTGAAGAAAGGAACTGAGGCCGGGAGATCTCTCCCCTATACATAGTTGTGGTGAGGGCGCCGTCCGCGCCCTCACCGAAATCCCCAGAAGTCACCGCCGGGCCCGAGACCCCTGCCGCTGCCAGCGCGGCCGAGAATAACATCGCCGCCGCCCCGTGGGCCGCGTGAAGTGAACTGAGGCCTACTGCGGCCTCCAGGCCGTGGACGCTGTGGTGAGGGACCGGGGACGCTGACCGCGTCACAAGGTCGCGCCCCGAAAAGGCCGCGACGGGATTGGCCCGCCAAAGCCAATCGCAGAAGAAGAGGGCGTCGCCTGGCAACCACCAAAGGCCGCGACGCGATTGGCCCAGCAGAGCCGAACATTGACGTCAGAGGGGCTCCACTGTCAACGGGAGCCCCCGGAAGAGGAGAAGGCCGCGACGCGATTGGCTCAGCCGGAGCCAATCGGGAGGACGTCCCCGGGGCTCCACTGCCAACGGGAGCCCCACGAAGAATCGCCGCCGCGCCCGGATTGGGCGCCGTGAAGAGCCCGCCTCCGCCCAGCACGTCCGGAGGGAAGGAAGAACCTCCTCTCCTCGCGGGAAGCCGGAGCCGTCTGGAAGGACTGCCGGCTCCCGCACCGAGTCCTCACTCTCTCCCTGGACTCCACGGGGGCCGGAGGAGGGGCATACCGGCCCCCCAACGAAGGGGAAACAACGCGAGAGGCTCCATAGCCTCGAGAAAGCCAACCAGCACCGGCCGGAGGGCCGCAAGACTCGCGCCGGGCCCCGCCCCCACCACAGAGGGCCGGGCCAGAGAGGAGTCCGCCGTAAGGCCCCGCAGCCAGCCACAACACCGCAGGTGAGCCCAGGAGGCCCCTAGGGCTCTAGGTTAAGCCCCTGGGGCCGGGGGCCACCCTTGAGGAGGGATTACGGAGGGAGGGGGGCCTTTAATGACATTGGATAATAGGGGCCTGTAATAACATGGCATAACAGGCCAGGCACCGACTATGACCCTAGCCTCCCCGGGGAGATAAAGGAGTCCCCCCTTATAGGAAGCCCCCAGCTGCTGGACATGTTGAGGGGTTCCCTTTAGGATTCCCTCCCGCCTAGAGTACCTAGGCCTAATGTATAAATGTTGATGTATAAAAAGTGTTGTGCATGTTCTAGGCCCTAGTTTGTTAAGAGCACCCGAATGAGTATTGGTGCTGTGATTTTAAAGCGGCCTTTTAGTGGCCAGAATTGTGAAGGGTCTTTTCAAATGAATGCGCACCAGTTAAAGAATGTATAATCTGCATAATTGAATGCCATCTTGATTAAGATAAAGGAACCTGATTTTTACTTATACAAGCCTGGTGTGGTGTCCGGTTATTGCGTCGCATTTCTGAGTTAAAGTGAGAGTGTGCTGCACAACTGCCTTACACATTGCCTTCGCGTGCCTGCCCCGCTTTGCGCCATGCTACCGTAACGGACTCGGTAACTCCCGTTTCCAACATTGGTGTTCAGCGGTGGGATAAGGACTGGTATTTGTGCAGCACCCTACAGTGACTCAGTGTGCGCCGCAATTAGACACCTAGGGAAATGTAAGAAGGAATTCTATTGTGATTGCCGATTGTTTTAGCCTTACGTTAGACCTGCTACTTACCCGTTAGGACCCCTTCCTTAAATTGTCTGGGACCCCACCTAGGAGGATGGAGTTTGAGTTAGCCGACCTAGAGAGGTACACGGTGGCACAGCTCAAGGAGTTCTGCCTAGAGAGGGGGTGGCCGTCAAGCGAGGTGCCAAGAAGGAGGTACTTCAGAAGGCTTTGAGGGCATGGGTCATGGCCCACCCGGAGGGAAGAGGGGAGGAGGAGCAGAGGGAGACAGACGACCCAGGAGAACTGAGCCTACTGAACATTGACGTCAGCGAGAATGTGTTGCCAGGAAGACGTTCCAGGGCAGGCAGTAGTGCGTCAGGGGGAGTGTGTCAGCAGAGGAATTCGAGGACAGAAGGCAGCAAAGGCAATTGACATTAGAATTGGCTAAGATGGAAAGGGAAGGAGAACAGGCAAGGCTAGCCATGGAGGAAAGAAGGCTTGTACATGAGCTTAGCCTGAAAGAACTGGAGCTCCGAGCCTTGCAAATGGAAATGGAAGGCAAAGGAAATGGTGGCAGCGTACCTACTGGGGTTCCACAGGAGCCCAAATTTTACCTACCCAGGGAGGTGATGGCCAGCTTTAGTGTGGGTGATGACATAGACAAGTGGTTGACGGCGTACGAGGTAGCTTTGGTGGCCCATAGAGTTCCTGAGAGCTACTGGGGAGGAGGACTTTATAGATACATACCTCCACTAGTCAGGGACACACTTCTAACCTTAGAGAAGGGGGATCGAACCAACTACCCTATCATGAGGGAGGCCCTGCTCAGGAAGTTTGGCCTCACCCCCGAGAAGTACCGCCAAAAGTTTCGCAACAGCCACAAGCTCACCACACAAAACTGGGTAGATTTTTATGACTATGCCCGGAAGGCATTGGAGGGTTGGGTGCGTGGCAGCGAGGTTGATGACTACAAAGGGCTGTACGACCTATTTTTGAGAGAGCACCTCCTCGAGAAATGTTTTCCGGAGCTGCGCCAGTACTTGGTGGACCGCAAGCTGACCAACCCAAGGGAGCTTGCAGAGGAGGCAGACACGTGGGTCAGCACTAGGGTGTCCCACAAGGGAGCCGGGGCGGATCCCCCGAAGGGTGGACAGGTGTTCCCCCAGAAGAAAGAGGGGGAGATAAAAAGAGGGAGTTCTTTAAAGGTCCCCAAAATAGACCGCCTGGGAGAGGGGTAGGTTTCCCATCCCAATCTGGATACCAGAAACCCACTTACCCTGACAGGAGTCAGCAGCCCAGAACTGTCCGGTGCTACGAGTGCGGGGAGGTTGGACACTACAAGGGGGATGCCCAGTGTCGCAAGAGAACCCCAGCCCCCACAGGAGGTAAGACCCCCGGGGTGGCCAGTGTAGCGCTTGGGGAGGAGTTGTCCCTAGGTAGGGGAGGTGAGTGGACAGGCTTGACCTTAGTTTCCCTGGGGGATAGAGAGATCATCCCAAGGGTGCAGGTACCCGAGAACACTGCCAAGTATCGGCAGAGGGTCCTGGTGAACGGGGAGGAGGTGGAGGCTCTGAGGGACACAGGTGCCAGTATGACAATGGTGAAACGTCAGCTGGTGTCCCCAGAGCAGGTGATTCCTGAGGAGTTCCACCCGGTTGTGATGGCTGATAATAGCCTGGGTCATTACCCCGTGGCCCAAGTTCCCTTTGAGTGGGGAGGAGTGTCAGGTCTGATGAAGGTTGCGGTGAGCCCTGCCATGCCAGTTGACTGTCTGCTGGGCAACGATTTAGAACATACTGCCTGGAGAGAGGTAGAGTTCAATGCCCATGCTGAGATGTTGGGGTTACCAGGGTGGACTTGCGTTATCACGCGGTCCATGGCTGCCCGACAAGGAACTCAGCCCGGGGTGGAGCCTGAAAGAAGGGCCCAGCCCACTGCTGGACGAGGAGAAGTCCGGGAGGAGACACCCGGTGAGATGGATGGGGAGCCCGCGGAGGTGACCCCGGAGTCCGCTGAGGTGGTTGGTTTTCCCGTGGGGGACCTGCCGACCCCTGCAGAGTGGCAGGTGGAAGGAGGGCCTACCCGGGAAGAATTTTGCCGGGCACAGAGGGAGTGCCCTACGCTTGATGGCATACGGCAACAGGCCAAAGCCCAAGCAGCTGGAACAGAGACTGGTAATTACCATGTCTACTGGGAGGAAGGTCTCCTCTACAGTGAGCCTAAGGCTCCGGTGCATGGGTCCTCAAGGGCCGTGGTGGTCCCCCAATGCCACCGAGCCTTTCTGCTAGAGTTGGCGCATGAGATACCACTAGCAGGACACCTGGGCCAGGACAAGACGTTTGCGCGTTTGGTCCCACATTTTTACTGGCCCAGGATGCGCGTCACTTCTGACACTTATTGCAAGACCTGCACCACTTGCCAAGCAAGCGGCAAGACAGGGACTAAGGTGAAGGTCCCTCTAGAACCTCTCCCAGTGGTCGATACCCCTTTTGAGCGAGTGGGGATTGACATTGTCGGGCCATTGGATCCGCCGACTTCAGCTGGGCATAGGTTCATTTTGGTGCTAGTAGACCACGCCACCCGGTACCCAGAGGCAATCCCTCTGAGGACCATCACAGCACCGGTGGTGGCGCGGGCCCTCATGGGGATTTTTACCCGAGTGGGATTCCCCAAGGTCGTGGTGTCAGATAGGGGCACGAATTTCATGTCGGCCTACATGCAGGCCATGTGGAAGGAGTGTGGAGTGACCTACCGGTTCTCCACTCCTTACCACCCCCAGACGAACGGGCTCGTGGAGCGCTTCAACAAAACCTTGAAGGGGATGATCAGGAGCCTACCCGAGGACTTGAGAAGAAAGTGGGACGTCCTCTTACCCTGTCTGCTCTTCTCCTACCGAGAGGTGCCGCAGAAGGGGTCGGTTTCAGCCCCTTTGAGCTGCTCTATGGCCACCCCGTTCGGGGGCCCCTCAGTCTTGTCAAAGAGGGGTGGGAGAAGTCTTCCTCGAAGCTTCCCCGTGATGTGGTCAGCTATATGCTGGCATTCCGCAGCCAAGTGGCCAAGCTGTGGAAGGAGGCCTCGGACAACTTAGAGGCGAGTCAGGCCGTCATGAAGCAATGGTATGACCGGAACGCGCGGACGGTAGAGTTGGACGCTGGACAGAAGGTGTGGGTCATGGAGCCAGGAGAGCTTAGCGCCCTCCAGGACCGGTGGACTGGGCCGTTTGAGATCTTGGAAAGGAAAGGCCAGACCACGTATGTCGTCGACATGAAGACCCCCCGTCAACCCCACAGGGTGCTCCACGTCAACCGCCTGAAGCCACACCAGGAGCGTTCCGAGCTCACTCTCTTGATGATAACGGATGGGAGTGAGGAGGAAGAGAGTGAGCCTCTGCCAGACCTTCTGGCGGTCCATGAGAAGGATGGTTCGGTGGAGGGAGTAGTCCTCGCCCCATCCTTGACCCCCGAGCAACAGAGGGACTGCCGCCAGGTCTTGGGGCAGTACGCCTCGTTGTTTTCCCTCACGCCTGGAATCACGCACCTGTGTACCCATGATGTGGACACAGGGGACAGTCCGCCAGTGAAGAACAAGTCTTACCGGCTGTCCGATAAGGTCAAGGCTAGTATCCAGAGTGAGGTGGTAAAGATGCTAGAACTGGGGGTGATTGAGCCTTCCAGTAGCCCTTGGGCTAGTCCGGTGGTGTTGGTGCCGAAAGCGGCCCCCCGGGCACCACACCAGAACTTCGGTTCTGTGTGGATTATCGTGGACTCAACTCAGTCACCAAGACCGACGCTCACCCGATCCCTCGGGCGGATGAGCTCATTGACCGGCTGGGAGCAGCCCGGTATCTGAGTACCATCGATTTAACATCAGGATATTGGCAGATCGCCATGGCGGAAGGAGCAAGGGAGAAGACTGCGTTCTCCACCCCCGAGGGCCACTTTCAATTCCAGGTGATGCCCTTCGGGTTGAAAAATGCTCCCGCCACTTTCCAGCGGTTGGTGAACCAGGTGCTGTCTGGCCTAGAGGCCTTCTCTGCTGCCTACCTGGATGACATAGCTGTCTTCAGTAGCAGCTGGGAGGACCATCTGCAGCATCTCCAGGAGGTGCTGCAGGCTTTGCAAAGGGCTGGTCTAACCATCAAGGCCAGCAAGTGCCAGATTGGACAGGGATCTGTCGTGTACCTGGGACATCTGGTGGGCGGAGGTAAGGTGCAACCCCTCCAAGCCAAGATTGAGACCATCATGGCCTGGGAGCCCCCAAGACCCAAACAGAGGTCCGAGCTTTTCTCGGCCTCACGGGATACTACCGCCGGTTCGTCAAGGGATATGGAACCATCGTGGGCCCATTGACGGAATTGACTTCCAAGAAGCAGCCACGCAGAGTAATCTGGACGGCTGCCTGCCAGGATGCCTTTGAGACTCTAAAACGTGCCATGTGCACCGCCCCGGTGCTCAGGACTCCAGACTTCGGACGGGAGTTTATCGTGCAGACAGACGCTTCTGAGCATGGCATAGGAGCTGTGCTCTCGCAGCTGAATGACGATGGCCAAGACCAGCCAGTGGCCTTTATCTCCCGAAGACTACTCCCCCGGGAACAGCGGTGGAGTACCATCGAGCGGGAAGCCTTTGCTGTGGTTTGGGCTGTGAAGAAGTTGAGGCCATACCTTTTTGGTTGTCACTTCTTGATCCAGACCGACCACAGACCCCTTCGCTGGCTCATGCAGATGAGAGGCGAAAACCCCAAATTGTTGAGGTGGTCCATTTCCCTCCAGGGGATGGACTTTCGGGTGGAACATCGACCCGGTGTAGACCACGCCAACGCTGACGGTCTCTCCCGGTTTTTCCGCCTTAGTGAAGAGAACTCCCTAGAGGTTGGGAAGCTCTCCCCTCTTTCGGCTGGGGGGGACGCGTGTTAGACCTGTCAGCCCTAGGGTGGTCTTGCCCTGTTTTTTCCCTTTCTGCGCCTCATTTTTGCCACCATATTTTTACTGGACCTAGGTCTCCGGGCGCCTTGCCACTGCTGGTCAGTGCTGAGGTGCAGGTGCTCTCTCACTAAAGATGGCTGCCACAGGCCCCTGCTACTGCAGAGGGCCTTCCACACATACACGCTAGTAGCCAGAGTCAGGCCGGGACGAGGGATACAGTAGCCATCCCGTCCCCGCCTCTGGGTCCCATAGCTAGGTAGGTGGAAGGTTCCAGAACCTTCCGGGCTGTGGGAGGAGTTACACTTTGCCGCCTTTAGGAGGGTCACCTGACCTAGGGGTATAAGAGGCTTTGGAGGGAAAACCTTTAGTTAGTTAGGTTGAGGCACCGCTGAACCTGGGAGAACCTGCGCTGGAGTACAGACTTTAGGGCCTAGGGGGAGACCTACACTACTGCCGCTGACAGGGTCAAGGCCCTGCTGCCGTAAGATAGATGAGGAACGCCCACCACCCACTGATCTTGCCCAGTGTGAGGGGACCCAAGGAACCATCTGCAGCGTGCCAGGAGGAACATCAAACCCTTCAAGAATCACCAACTCACCACCCCCCCTGTTCATAAATAGACTTTGCTGCATCCAAGAATTTCAGGACTACAAGTGAAAACCATCGAGAGGGGATCATGAGGCGAAGCGCTGCGTCCTAAGCGCTAGACCTTCACCCCCTATCTATCTATACAGACAGCTGGACTGTCCTCCAAGAACCACTCTTACACAGCCTGTGCCTAAGGCTGTCAGCGCGCCAGCGCTGCAACCCCTAGTGAGGAGAGAACTTGACCCCCCCCTCGGTCACTGACCTGGTGACCGGATCACCGCCGCGGCCGCCGCCGCTTGAAGAAAGGAACTGAGGCCGGGAGATCTCTCCCCTATACATAGTTGTGGTGAGGGGCGCCGTCCGCGCCCTCACCGAAATCCCCAGAAGTCACCGCCGGGCCCGAGACCCCTGCCGCTGCCAGCGCGGCCGAGAATAACATCGCCGCCGCCCCGTGGGCCGCGTGAAGTGAACTGAGGCCTACTGCGGCCTCCAGGCCGTGGACGCTGTGGTGAGGGACCGGGGACGCTGACCGCGTCACAAGGTCGCGCCCCGAAAAGGCCGCGACGGGATTGGCCCGCCAAAGCCAATCGCAGAAGAAGAGGGCGTCGCCTGGCAACCACCAAAGGCCGCGACGCGATTGGCCCAGCAGAGCCGAACATTGACGTCAGAGGGCTCCACTGTCAACGGGAGCCCCCGGAAGAGGAGAAGGCCGCGACGCGATTGGCTCAGCCGGAGCCAATCGGGAGGACGTCCCCGGGGCTCCACTGCCAACGGGAGCCCCACGAAGAATCGCCGCCGCGCCCGGATTGGGCGCCGTGAAGAGCCCGCCTCCGCCCAGCACGTCCGGAGGGAAGGAAGAACCTCCTCTCCTCGCGGGAAGCCGGAGCCGTCTGGAAGGACTGCCGGCTCCCGCACCGAGTCCTCACTCTCTCCCTGGACTCCACGGGGGCCGGAGGAGGGGCATACCGGCCCCCCAACGAAGGGGGAAACAACGCGAGAGGCTCCATAGCCTCGAGAAAGCCAACCAGCACCGGCCGGAGGGCCGCAAGACTCGCGCCGGGCCCCGCCCCCACCACAGAGGGCCGGGCCAGAGAGGAGTCCGCCGTAAGGCCCCGCAGCCAGCCACAACACCGCAGGTGAGCCCAGGAGGCCCCTAGGGCTCTAGGTTAAGCCCCTGGGGGCCGGGGGCCACCCTTGAGGAGGGATTACGGAGGGAGGGGGCCTTTAATGACATTGGATAATAGGGGCCTGTAATAACATGGCATAACAGGCCAGGCACCGACTATGACCCTAGCCTCCCCGGGGAGATAAAGGAGTCCCCCCTTATAGGAAGCCCCCAGCTGCTGGACATGTTGAGGGGTTCCCTTTAGGATTCCCTCCCGCCTAGAGTACCTAGGCCTAATGTATAAATGTTGATGTATAAAAAGTGTTGTGCATGTTCTAGGCCCTAGTTTGTTAAGAGCACCCGAATGAGTATTGGTGCTGTGATTTTAAAGCGGCCTTTTAGTGGCCAGAATTGTGAAGGGTCTTTTCAAATGAATGCGCACCAGTTAAAGAATGTATAATCTGCATAATTGAATGCCATCTTGATTAAGATAAAGGAACCTGATTTTTACTTATACAAGCCTGGTGTGGTGTCCGGTTATTGCGTCGCATTTCTGAGTTAAAGTGAGAGTGTGCTGCACAACTGCCTTACACATTGCCTTCGCGTGCCTGCCCCGCTTTGCGCCATGCTACCGTAACGGACTCGGTAACTCCCGTTTCCAACAGGGACTTCCTGCACTGGCTTCACTCTCGCTGCCACCACTGGATCCCACCCTCACTGGTGAATCCAGACCACAGACACCACTCTCAGGGGACAACCTACCCCCCTGAGCTAGTCTCTCCCTGGCGAAGGCCCTCTCCGCCTTAGCCATCCTCTCCTGTGCTAGGACCCTTTCAGTCTCTAGCCTTTTTTCCTCAACCCTCAGCTGCGCTAGCTCCACTCTGAGCCTTTCCAGCGCCAGCTGATACTCCCTTTCTTCCCTCCTATCTACCCACTCTTCTGGGGATAGGGAAAGGGGTGAGGCAGTGCCCCTGGGGCTGGACCCAGCACGGGACTCCCTCTCTATGGTGTCCTCCCTCGCTACCGGTGTCTCTGCCCTCACATCCTCTTCCTCCTCAAAGTCACCACCTTCCAGGGTTATGGACCGGGACCCCTCACTCTCAGAGTCCTCCTCACGGTCTCTACCAAATCCATCCCTTAAATATGCAGAGGGGTAATCGGAAAGGTCCCCGTGGGGCTCTAAGGGTTCCCCCCTTTTCAGGGCCTCATAGAGGAACAACTTCCTCCGGGTGTTGCCCACCATGGGTATCCCTCTCTCTCGGCAGAGGTCTATCACCTCCTGCTCGGTGTACTCCCCCACGCAATCCTCGTCGTAGGTTAACCCCATCCTGGTGAGATACACCCGGGATACCCCTCCCACAGTGCAACAGGGGAACACACTTCAACACAACACTTTTAGGAGGGAAATCCAATCAGGAAAAACAATCCCCACATCTGCGATTACTCTCAGGTGCACCCTTTGTAGTGCAACCAGTTGCCGCTGTGGTACTGCGCAAACACAAGTCCTATCCCACCACTGAGCACCAATGTTGGAAACGGGTAGCGTGGTGCAGAGCGGGCAGGCCAAACTCCAGAGGAATGTGTAAAGCATCCGCGCAGCACACACAGGCGACACACCAGGCACACTACAAAAGGAGACTACACCAGTTGGAGTAAGAAAAATAGCATCTGTATTGGGCAACAGCCTGGCAGATGGTAAACCACATTAGTACGGCGCCAGCCGGCACCGGTATACATAAAACAGTGGGGACTATGTACAGGGCAGCGTCAATCGGGCCGCTGCCAGCATTGCTAACAGCATGGGATGAATCAGGTTCAATTCAGGTAGGTACATTCAATTTGGTGAAAGTCATAATGCAGGTAAATCATACAGCAGTTGTGCTTAGGCCCCTATTCAATTTAGTAAAGGCCTTACAAGCCTGGCATAACCCTCGCTGCAGATTAGCCTGCGCGCCACTTCACACAGGGAGCCCGACTCCGGGACCCTGGCAAGACAATGTCCCTCAACGTTGCAGCTGCCCACTGTGATCCGGGGCAGCTGTAAAGACAGTGCAACACAGGGGGAAGGCGGGCACCGACAATGTGCCCGACACCACCCCCGACCAAGTCAAGGGCAGGGTAAATATGCCCAATCGTTGCAGTGGCCCGCTACTGCGGTGCCGCTGTGTGTCCCCAAGGGTCACTGGCACTTTCGGTGCCTCTGGGACCCCTAAGCTCTAGCGCCTCCTACGTCGCAGCTGCCCACTGTCAGACGGGGCAGCTGTACGGTTCGCCCAACACCGGGGCGGGCACGCAATGTGCCCCGTAGCCCCTCCCCTGCTGCTACAGGTTCCTTCCAGGCAGCTGCCCACTGGCAGGCGGGGCAGCTGTGCAGGACGTTCACACGGGCCCTCCTGGAGGCCCTCCTGGCACCCGCAATTCTCCATGAGCCCCCTCCGGGACTCGGGGTGTAAAGTTATGCCCCAACACGTTGCAGCTGCCCACTGTTATACGGGGCAGCTGTGAAGTCAGCGTGGGCACACCGGTGCCCTCTTAGCAACAAGGGGAGGTGGGCACCGACAATGTGCCCCGACGTCACCCCCAACCACCAGCTTCCTTGGCCCCACTCACCGGCTTTCCTGCAGGCGTGGCACTCACTCTTCACCGGGGCCCTTCCTGGGAACCGGGACTTGGTCCTGGAGCCGGCGAGGCTCACACGACTCCGGCGGCGCCCGGGGCTCTCCTCCAGTCACGGGAGCCCCCTCCACTTCCTTCTCTTTTGGTTGACGTCGGGGTCCTCCAAGCTCCTGGGAGCCCCGCCGTCAGCAGCGCCTCTCTCGGTTTCACCCGGGCCCCTCCTGGGACCCGGGACTCGACGGTGAGCCCGTGAGGCTCCAGACTCCTCCCGCTCCTCTTGCGGGACACGGACCGGCGGGTGGGCTCCGCTCCGGTTCTTCGACCCGAGACTCTCTCACCCGGGCCACCACCGTGGGGCCCGGGACTTACTCCGAGGCCCGCGAGGCTCCGGCGGCCTCCCTCAGCCGCTGGCTTGCGGGCGGGACTTCCCCAGGTGCTCTCACCAGCGCCAATCCCAGCGCGGCTCCCCTGACGTCACGGGAAGCCCGCGCAGCGTCCTGGGTCTCCCGGGCCGGCGGTGATTCCAGGCAACTCTTCTTCTCCTCACAGAGGGGTAGGCTCCCTCCTAGCACAAGCACACACGCGGGGTAGGCTCCCGCTGTATTTTTAAAAATAATAACGCGGGGTGGGCACCCGCGAAGGTCTTCACCAGGCAGGAGGCGCGGGGTAGGCTCCGCGGCACTTCCAAATAAGCCGCTCTCCTTCACGGCCACACGCGCTCCTTCACGCTAGCGCGCGACAGCGCTCCGAGGTCGCGGCGGTGATCCTGGGCAGTTTCAGCATGCGGGGTGGGCTCCGCCACGCAGCATACACACGGGGTAGGCTCCTGTGGTATTCTTAAGCACCCAGCTCTCCTGGCAGCACACGAGCAGCGCTCCACTTCTTAGCGCTACACAGCGCTTTGCAGACGGTGTCTTCAGGGGTTACAGCGCTTTCCAGCTCCCGGGCACAGCGCTAGGGTGCAGGCATCAGCCTCTTCTTCCTGCAGGCGGCACCGGCAGCGCTCCCCTCAGGGTCCCCCAGGATGAGTAGCGCTCTGGCAATCCAGCGCTGCAGGCACCCTCTCCCTTCTTCTGGCACCGCAGATATAGCGCTCACCGGCGCTAGAGGCCAAGAGACATTGCCGGAGTGGAGGCTGCTGTGCTGGCAGGATTGCCACCCTACCGGAGGATGACCGTTCTGAGGAGCTGCTGCTTCGGGACTGGTGAGCCGCCCTACTAGCCACTGATCTCGCCCTGCATTACATGTCTCTTGGCCTCTAGCGCCGGTGAGCGCTATATCTGCGGTGCCAGAAGAAGGGAGAGGGTGCCTGCAGCGCTGGATTGCCAGAGCGCTACTCATCCTGGGGGACCCTGGAGGGGGAGCGCTGCCGGTGCCGCCTGCAGGAAGAAGAGGGCTGATGCCTGCACCCTAGCGCTGTGCCCGGGAGCTGGAAAGCGCTGTAACCCCTGAAGACACCGTCTGCAAAGCGCTGTGTAGCGCTAAGAAGTGGAGCGCTGCTCGTGTGCTGCCAGGGAGAGCTGGGTGCTTAAGAATACCACAGGAGCCTACCCCGTGTGTATGCTGCGTGGCGGAGCCCACCCCGCATGCTGAAACTGCCCAGGATCACCGCCGCGGCCTCGGGAGCACTGTCGCGCGCTAGCGTGAAGGAGCGCGTGTGGCCGTGAAGGAGAGCGGCTTATTTGGAAGTGCCGCGGAGCCTACCCCGCGCCTTCCTGCCTGGTGAAGACCTTCGCGGGTGCCCACCCCGCGTTATTATTTTTAAAAATACAGCGGAGCCTACCCGCGTGTG
Organism: Calotriton arnoldi; assembly: GCA_963921515.1. NCBI lineage: Eukaryota > Metazoa > Chordata > Amphibia > Caudata > Salamandridae > Calotriton > Calotriton arnoldi. Next base: position 77,359 of record CAWUFW010015705.1, read on the forward strand.
TGCTTGTGCTAGGAGGGAGCCTACCCCTCTGTGAGGAGAAGAAGAGTTGCCTGGAATCACCGCCGGCCCGGGAGACCCAGGAGCGCTGCGCGGGCTTCCCCGTGACGTCAGGGGAGCCGCGCTGGATTGGCGCTGGTGAGAGCGCCTGGGGAAGTCCCGCCCGCAAGCCAGCGGCTGAGGGAGGCCGTCGGAGCCTCGCGGGCACCGGAGTAAGTCCCGGGCCCCACGAGGGGTGGCCCGGGTGAAGAGAGTCTCGGGTCGAAGAACCGGAGCGGGAGCCCACCCCGCCGGTCCGTGTCCCGCAAGAGGAGCGGGAGGAGTCTGAGCCTCACGGGCTCACCGTCGAAGTCCCGGGTCCCAGGAGGGGGCCCGGGTGAAACCGAGAGAGGCGCTGCTGACGGCGGGGCTCCCAGGAGCTTGTAGGACCCCCCGACGTCAACCAAAAGAGAAGGAAGTGGAGGGGCTCCCCGTGACTGGAGGAGAGCCCCGGGCGCCGCCGGAGTCGTGGTGGAGCCTCGCCGGCTCCAGGACCAAGTCCCGGTTCCCAGGAAGGGCCCCGGTGAAGAGTGAGTGCCACGCCTGCAGGAAAGCCGGTGAGTGGGGCCAAGGAAGCTGGTGGTTGGGGGTGACGTCGGGCACATTGTCGGTGCCCACCTCCCCTTGTTGCTAAGAGGGCACCGGTGTGCCCGCGCTGACTTCACAGCTGCCCCGTATAACAGTGGGCAGCTGCAACGTGTTGGGGCATAACTTTACACCCCGAGTCCCGGAGGGGGGCTCATAGAGAATTGCGGGTGCCAGGAGGGCCTCCAGGAGGGCCCGTGTGAACGTCCTGCACAGCTGCCCGCCTGCCAGTGGGCAGCTGCCTGGAAGGAACCTGTAGCAGCAGGGAGGGGGCTACGGGGCACATTGCCGGTGCCCGCCCCGGTGTTGGGCGAATCCGTACAGCTGCCCCGTCTGACAGTGGGCGGCTGCGACGTAGGAGGCGCTTTAGGCTTAGGGGGTCCCAGAGGCACCGAAAGTGCCAGTGACCCTTGGGGACACACAGCGGCACCGCAGTAGCGGGCCGCTGCAACGATTGGGCATATTTACCCTGCCCTTGACTTGGTCGGGGGTGGTGTCGGGCACATTGTCGGTGCCCGCCTTCCCCCTGTGTTGCACTGTCTTTACAGCTGCCCCGGATCACAGTGGGCAGCTGCAACGTTGAGGGACATTGTCTTGCCAGGGGCCCGGGAGTCGGGCTCCCTGTGTGAAGTGGCGCGCAGGCTAATCTGCAGCGAGGGGTTATGCCAGGCTTGTAAGGCTTTACTAAATTGAATAGGGGCCTAAGCACAACTGCTGTATGATTTACCTGCATTATGACTTTCACCAAATTGAATGTACCTACCTGAATTGAACCTGATTCATCCCATGCTTTTGTTAATGCTGGCAGCGGCCCGATTGGCGCTGCCCTGTACATAGTCCCCACTGTTTTATGTATACCGGGTGCCGGTTGGCGCCGTGTTACCAATGTGGTTTACCATCTGCTAGGCTGTTGCCCAATACAGATGCTATTTTTCTTTACTCCAACTGGTGTAGTCTCCTTTTGTAGTGTGCCTGGTGTGTCGCCTGTGTGTGCTGCGCGGATGCTTTACACATTTCCTCTGGAGTTTGGCCTGCCCGCTCTGCACCACGCTACCCGTTTCCAACAATGCACCTCAATCCTGGCATGTATTGCTTGTCCAGTACTGACACCACACACAGCTCTGTTGACGCACCTCAATCCTGGCATGTATTGTTTGTCCAGTACTGACACCACACACAGCTCTGCTGACGCACCTCAATCCTGGCCATCTGCATGTACTCCTAGTGCAGTACTGACACACACGCACAGCTCTGCTGACGCACCTCAATCCTGGCCATCTGCATGTACTGCCAGTCCAGTACTGAAACACACGCACAGCTCTGCTGACGCACCTCAATCCTGGCCATCTGCATGTACTGCTAGTGCAGTACTGACACACATGCACAGCTCTGCTGACGCACCTCAATCCTGGCATGTATTGCTTGTCCAGTACTGACACCACAGACAGCTCTGCTGACGCACCTCAATACTGGCATGTATTTCTTGTCCAGTACTGAAACACACGCACAGCTCTGCTGACGCACCTCAATCCTGGCCATCTGCATGTACTGCTAGTGCAGTACTGACACACGCACAGGTCTGCTGACGCACCTCAATCCTGGCCATTGGCACGTACAGCTAGTCCAGTACTGACACACACGCACAGCTCTGCTGACGCACCTCAATGCTGGCCATCTGCATGTACTGCTAGTGCAGTACTGACACACATGCACAGCTCTGCTGACACACCTCAATCCTGGCCATCTGCACGTACCGCTAGTCCAGTGCTGACACACACGCACAGCTCTGCTGACGCACCTCAATGCTGGCCTGCTGCATGTACTGCTAGTGCAGTACTGACACACACGCACAGCTCTGCTGACGCACCTCAATCCTGGCCATCTGCATGTACTGCTAGTGCAGTACTGACACACACGCACAGCTCTGCTGACGCACCTCAATCCTGGCCATCTGCATGTACTGCTAGTGCAGTACTGACACACGCACAGCTCTGCTGACGCACCTCAATCCTGGCCATCTGCACGTACCGCTAGTCCAGTACTGACACACACGCACAGCTCTGCTGACGCACCTCAATCCTGGCCATCTGCACGTACCGCTAGTCCAGTGCTGACACACACGCACAGCAATGCTGACGCAACTCAATCCTGGCCATCTGCACGAACCGCTAGTCCAGTGCTGACACACATGCACAGCTCTGCTGACGCACCTCAATCCTGGCCATCTGCACGTACCGCTAGTCCAGTGCTGACACACACGCAGAGCTCTGCTGACGAACCTCAATCCTGGCCATCTGCACGAACCGCTAGTGCAGTACTGACACACACGCACAGCTCTGCTGACGCACCTCAATGCTGGCCATCTGCATGTACTGTTAGTGCAGTACTGACACACGCACAGCTCTGCTGACGCACCTCAATCCTGGCCATCTGCATGTACTGCTAGTGCAGTACTGACACACGCACAGCTCTGCTGACGCACCTCAATGCTGGCCATCTGCATGTACTGCTAGTGCAGTACTGACACACGCACAGCTCCTGACGCACCTCAATCCTGGCCATCGGCACGTAACTAGTCCAGTACTGACACACGCACAGCTCTGCTGACGCACCTCAATCCTGGCCATCTGCATGTACTGCTAGTGCAGTACTGACGCACGCACAGCTCTGCTGACGCACCTCAATCCTGGCCATGTGCACGAACCGCTAGTCCAGTACTGACACACGCACAGCTCTGCTGACGCACCTCAATCCTGGCCATCTGCACGTACCGCTAGTCCAGTGCTGACACACACGCACAGCTCTGCTGACGCACCTCAATGCTGGCCATCTGCACGAACCGCTAGTCCAGTACTGACACACGCACAGCTCTGCTGACGCACCTCAATCCTGGCCATCTGCATGTACTGCTAGTGCAGTACTGACACACGCACAGCTCTGCTGACGCACCTCAATCCTGCCCATCTGCACGTACTGCTAGTGCAGTACTGACACACACGCACAGCTCTGCTGACGCACCTCAATCCTGGCATGTATTGCTTGTCCAGTACTGACACCACACACAGCTCTGTTGACGCACCTCAATCCTGGCATGTATTGCTTGTCCAGTACTGACACCACACACAGCTCTGCTGACGCACCTCAATCCTGGCCATCTGCATGTACTGCTAGTGCAGTACTGACACACACGCACAGCTCTGCTGACGCACCTCAATCCTGGCCATCTGCATGTACTGCCAGTCCAGTACTGAAACACACGCACAGCTCTGCTGACGCACCTCAATCCTGGCCATCTGCATGTACTGCTAGTGCAGTACTGACACACACGCACAGCTCTGCTGACGCACCTCAATCCTGGCATGTATTGCTTGTCCAGTACTGACACCACACACAGCTCTACTGACGCACCTCAATCCTGGCATGTATTGCTTGTCCAGTACTGAAACACACGCACAGCTCTGCTGACGCACCTCAATCCTGGCCATCTGCATGTACTGCTAGTGCAGTACTGACACACGCACAGCTCTGCTGACGCACCTCAATCCTGGCCATTGGCACGTACAGCTAGTCCAGTACTGACACACACGCACAGCTCTGCTGACGCACCTCAATGCTGGCCATCTGCATGTACTGCTAGTGCAGTACTGACACACATGCACAGCTCTGCTGACGCACCTCAATCCTGGCCATCTGCACGTACCGCTAGTCCAGTGCTGACACACACGCACAGCTCTGCTGACGCACCTCAATGCTGGCCATCTGCATGTACTGCTAGTGCAGTACTGACACACACGCACAGCTCTGCTGACCCACCTCAATCCTGGCCATCTGCATGTACTGCTAGTGCAGTACTGACACACACGCACAGCTCTGCTGACGCACCTCAATCCTGGCCATCTGCATGTACTGCTAGTGCAGTACTGACACACGCACAGCTCTGCTGACGCACCTCAATCCTGGCCATCTGCACGTACCGCTAGTCCAGTGCTGACACACACGCACAGCTCTGCTGACGCACCTCAATCCTGGCCATCTGCACGTACCGCTAGTCCAGTGCTGACACACATGCACAGCTCTGCTGACGCAACTCAATCCTGGCCATCTGCACGAACCGCTAGTCCAGTGCTGACACACACGCACAGCTCTGCTGACGCACCTCAATCCTGGCCATCTGCACGTACCGCTAGTCCAGCGCTGACACACACGCACAGCTCTGCTGGCGCACCTCAATCCTGGCCATCTGCACGTACCGCTAGTCCAGTGCTGACACACACGCACAGCTCTGCTGACGGACCTCAATCCTGGCCATCTGCATGTACTGCTAGTGCAGTACTGACACACGCACAGCTCTGCTGACGCACCTCAATCCTGGCCATCTGCACGTACCGCTAGTCCAGTGCTGACACACACGCACAGCTCTGCTGACGCACCTCAATCCTGGCCATCTGCACGTACCGCTAGTCCAGTGCTGACACACACGCACAGCTCTGCTGACGCAACTCAATCCTGGCCATCTGCACGAACCGCTAGTCCAGCGCTGACACACACGCACAGCTCTGCTGACGCACCTCAATCCTGGCCATCTGCACGTACCGCTAGTCCAGCGCTGACACACACGCACAGCTCTGCTGACGCACCTCAATCCTGGCCATCTGCACGTACCGCTAGTCCAGCGCTGACACACATGCACAGCTCTGCTGACGCACCTCAATCCTGGCCATCTGCACGTACCGCTAGTCCAGTGCTGACACACACGCACAGCTCTGCTGACGCACCTCAATCCTGGCCATCTGCACGTACCGCTAGTCCAGTGCTGACACACACGCACAGCTCTGCTGACGCACCTCAATTCTGGCCATCTGCATGTACTGCTAGTCCAGTACTGAAACACACGCACAGCTCTGCTGACGCACCTCAATCCTGGCCATCTGCATGTACTGCTAGTGCAGTACTGACACACGCACAGCTCTGCTGACGCACCTCAATCCTGGCCATTGGCACGTACAGCTAGTCCAGTACTGACACACGCACAGCTCTGCTGACGCACCTCAATGCTGGCCATCTGCATGTACTGCTAGTGCAGTACTGACACACACGCACAGCTCTGCTGACGCACCTCAATGCTGGCCATCTGCATGTACTGCTAGTGCAGTACTGACACACGCACAGCTCTGCTGACGCACCTCAATCCTGGCCATCTGCATATACTGCTAGTCCAGTGCTGACACACACGCACAGCTCTGCTGACGCACCTCAATCCTGGCCATCTGCATGTACTGCTAGTGCAGTACTGACACACGCACAGCTCTGCTGACGCACCTCAATCCTGGCCATCTGCATGTACTGCTAGTGCAGTACTGACACACGCACAGCTCTGCTGACGCACCTCAATCCTGCCCATCTGTATGTACTGCTAGTGCAGTACTGACACACACACAGCTCTGCTGACGCACCTCAATCCTGGCCATCTGCATGTACTGCTAGTGCAGTACTGACACACGCACAGCTCTGCTGACGCACCTCAATCCTGGCCATCTGCACGAACCGCTAGTGCAGTACTGACACACGCACAGCTCTGCTGACGCACCTCAATCCTGGCCATCTGCATGTACTGCTAGTCCAGTACTGACACACGCACAGCTCTGCTGACGCACCTCAATCCTGGCCATCTGCATGTACTGCTAGTGCAGTACTGACACACGCACAGCTCTGCTGACGCACCTCAATCCTGGCCATCGGCAAGTAACTAGTCCAGTACTGACACACGCACAGCTCTGCTGACGCACCTCAATCCTGGCCATCTGCATGTACTGCTAGTGCAGTACTGACGCACACGCACAGCTCTGCTGACGCACCTCAATGCTGGCCATCTGCATGTACTGCTAGTGCAGTACTGACACACGCTCAGCTCTGCTGACGCACCTCAATCCTGGCCATCTGCATGTACTGCTAGTCCAGTGCTGACACACACGCACAGCTCTGCTGACGCACCTCAATCCTGGCCATCTGCATGTACTGCTAGTGCAGTACTGACACACGCACAGCTCTGCTGAAGCACCTCAATCCTGGCCATCTGCACGAACCGCTAGTGCAGTACTGACACACGCACAGCTGTGCTGACGCACCTCAATCCTGGCCATCTGCATGTACTGCTAGTGCAGTTCTGACACACGCACAGCTCTGCTGACGCACCTCAATCCTGGCCATCTGCATGTACTGCTAGTGCAGTACTGACAGACGCACAGCTCTGCTGACGCACCTCAATCCTGGCCATCTGCATGTACTGCTAGTGCAGTACTGACACCACGCACATCTCTGCTGACGCACCTCAATGCTGGCCATCTGCACGAACCGCTAGTGCAGTACTGACAAGCGCACAGCTCTGCTGACGCACCTCAATCCTGGCCATCTGAATGTACTGCTAGTGCAGTACTGACACACGCACAGCTCTGCTGACGCACCTCAATCCTGGCCATCTGCATGTACTGCTAGTGCAGTACTGACACACATGCACAGCTCTGCTGACGCACCTCAATGCTGGCCATCTGCATGTACTGCTAGTGCAGTACTGACACACGCACAGCTCTGCTGACGCACCTCAATCCTGGCCATCTGCATGTACTGCTAGTGCAGTACTGACACACGCACAGCTCTGCTGACGCACCTCAATCCTGGCCATCTGCATGTACTGCTAGTGCAGTACTGACACACGCACAGCTCTGCTGAAGCACCTCAATCCTGGCCATCTGCACGAACCGCTAGTGCAGTACTGACACACGCACAGCTCTGCTGATGCACCTCAATCCTGGCCATCTGCATGTACTGCTAGTGCAGTACTGACACACATGCACGGCTCTGCTGACGCACCTCAATCCTGGCCATCTGCACGAACCGCTAGTGCAGTACTGACACACGCACAGCTCTGCTGACGCACCTCAATCCTGGCCATCTGCATGTACTGCTAGTGCAGTACTGACACACGCACAGCTCTGCTGACGCACCTCAATCCTGGCCATCTGCATGTACTGCTAGTGCAGTGCTGACACACACGCACAGCTCTGCTGACGCACCTCAATCCTGGCCATCTGCATGTACTGCTAGTGCAGTGCTTACACACACGCACAGCTCTGCTGACTCACCTCAATCCTGGCCATCTGCACGTACTGCTAGTGCAGTACTGACACACACGCACAGCTCTGCTGACGCACCTCAATCCTGGCCATCTGCACGAACCGCTAGTGCAGTACTGACACACGCACAGCTCTGCTGATGCACCTCAATCCTGGCCATCTGCACGAACCGCTAGTGCAGTACTGACACACGCACAGCTCTGCTGACGCACCTCAATCCTGGCCATCTGCACGTACCGCTTGTCCAGTACTGACACCACACACAGCTCTGCTGACGCACCTCAATGCTGGCCATCTGCACGTACTGCTAGTGCAGTACTGACACACGCACAGCTCTGCTGACGCACCTCAATCCTGGCCATCTGCATGTACTGCTAGTGCAGTACTGACACACGCACAGCTCTGCTAACGCACCTCAATCCTGGCCATCTGCATGTACTGCTAGTGCAGTACTGACACACATGCACAGCTCTGCTGACGCACCTCAATCCTGGCCATCTGCACGTACTGCTAGTGCAGTACTGACACACATGCACAGCTCTGCTGACGCACCTCAATCCTGGCCATCTGCACGAACCGCTAGTGCAGTACTGACACACGCACAGCTCTGCTGACGCACCTCAATCCTGGCCATCTGCATGTACTACTAGTGCATTACTGACACACGCACAGCTCTGCTGACGCACCTCAATCCTGGCCATCTGCATGTACTGCTAGTGCAGTACTGACACACGCACAGCTCTGCTGACGCACCTCAATCCTGGCCATCTGCACGAACCGCTAGTCCAGTACTGACACACGCACAGCTCTGCTGACGCACCTCAATCCTGGCCATGTGCACGTACCGCTAGTCCAGTGCTGACACACACGCACAGCTCTGCTGACGCACCTCAATCGTGGCCATCTGCATGTACTGCTAGTGCAGTACTGACACACGCACAGCTCTGCTGACGCACCTCAATCCTGGCCATCTGCACGTACTGCTAGTGCAGTACTGACACACACGCACAGCTCTGCTGATGCACCTCAATCCTGGCATGTATTGCTTGTCCAGTACTGACACCACACACAGCTCTGTTGACGCACCTCAATCCTGGCATGTATTGTTTGTCCAGTACTGACACCACACACAGCTCTGCTGACGCACCTCAATCCTGGCCATCTGCATGTACTCCTAGTGCAGTACTGACACACACGCACAGCTCTGCTGACGCACCTCAATCCTGGCCATCTGCATGTACTGCCAGTCCAGTACTGAAACACACGCACAGCTCTGCTGACGCACCTCAATCCTGGCCATCTGCATGTACTGCTAGTGCAGTACTGACACACACGCACAGCTCTGCTGACGCACCTCAATCCTGGCATGTATTGCTTGTCCAGTACTGACACCACACACAGCTCTGCTGACGCACCTCAATACTGGCATGTATTGCTTGTCCAGTACTGAAACACACGCACAGCTCTGCTGATGCACCTCAATCCTGGCCATCTGCATGTACTGCTAGTCCAGTACTGACACACACGCACAGCTCTGCTGACGCACCTCAATGCTGGCCATCTGCATGTACTGCTAGTGCAGTACTGACACACATGCACAGCTCTGCTGACACACCTCAATCCTGGCCATCTGCACGTACCGCTAGTCCAGTGCTGACACACACGCACAGCTCTGCTGACGCACCTCAATGCTGGCCTGCTGCATGTACTGCTAGTGCAGTACTGACACACACGCACAGCTCTGCTGACGCACCTCAATCCTGGCCATCTGCATGTACTGCTAGTGCAGTACTGACACACACGCACAGCTCTGCTGACGCACCTCAATCCTGGCCATCTGCATGTACTGCTAGTGCAGTACTAACACACGCACAGCTCTGCTGACGCACCTCAATCCTGGCCATCTGCACGTACCGCTAGTCCAGTACTGACACACACGCACAGCTCTGCTGACGCACCTCAATCCTGGCCATCTGCACGTACCGCTAGTCCAGTGCTGACACACACGCACAGCAATGCTGACGCAACTCAATCCTGGCCATCTGCACGAACCGCTAGTCCAGTGCTGACACACATGCACAGCTCTGCTGACGCACCTCAATCCTGGCCATCTGCACGTACCGCTAGTCCAGTGCTGACACACACGCAGAGCTCTGCTGACGAACCTCAATCCTGGCCATCTGCACGAACCGCTAGTGCAGTACTGACACACACGCACAGCTCTGCTGACGCACCTCAATGCTGGCCATCTGCATGTACTGTTAGTGCAGTACTGACACACGCACAGCTCTGCTGACGCACCTCAATCCTGGCCATCTGCATGTACTGCTAGTGCAGTACTGACACACGCACAGCTCTGCTGACGCACCTCAATGCTGGCCATCTGCATGTACTGCTAGTGCAGTACTGACACACGCACAGCTCCTGACGCACCTCAATCCTGGCCATCGGCACGTAACTAGTCCAGTACTGACACACGCACAGCTCTGCTGACGCACCTCAATCCTGGCCATCTGCATGTACTGCTAGTGCAGTACTGACGCATGCACAGCTCTGCTGACGCACCTCAATCCTGGCCATGTGCACGAACCGCTAGTCCAGTACTGACACACGCACAGCTCTGCTGACGCACCTCAATCCTGGCCATCTGCACGTACCGCTAGTCCAGTGCTGACACACACGCACAGCTCTGCTGACGCACCTCAATCCTGGCCATCTGCACGAACCGCTAGTCCAGTACTGACACACGCACAGCTCTGCTGACGCACCTCAATCCTGGCCATCTGCATGTACTGCTAGTGCAGTACTGACACACGCACAGCTCTGCTGACGCACCTCAATCCTGCCCATCTGCACGTACTGCTAGTGCAGTACTGACACACACGCACAGCTCTGCTGACGCACCTCAATCCTGGCATGTATTGCTTGTCCAGTACTGACACCACACACAGCTCTGTTGACGCACCTCAATCCTGGCATGTATTGCTTGTCCAGTACTGACACCACACACAGCTCTGCTGACGCACCTCAATCCTGGCCATCTGCATGTACTGCTAGTGCAGTACTGACACACACGCACAGCTCTGCTGACGCACCTCAATCCTGGCCATCTGCATGTACTGCCAGTCCAGTACTGAAACACACGCACAGCTCTGCTGACGCACCTCAATCCTGGCCATCTGCATGTACTGCTAGTGCAGTACTGACACACACGCACAGCTCTGCTGACGCACCTCAATCCTGGCATGTATTGCTTGTCCAGTACTGACACCACACACAGCTCTACTGACGCACCTCAATCCTGGCATGTATTGCTTGTCCAGTACTGAAACACACGCACAGCTCTGCTGACGCACCTCAATCCTGGCCATCTGCATGTACTGCTAGTGCAGTACTGACACACGCACAGCTCTGCTGACGCACCTCAATCCTGGCCATTGGCACGTACAGCTAGTCCAGTACTGACACACACGCACAGCTCTGCTGACGCACCTCAATGCTGGCCATCTGCATGTACTGCTAGTGCAGTACTGACACACATGCACAGCTCTGCTGACGCACCTCAATCCTGGCCATCTGCACGTACCGCTAGTCCAGTGCTGACACACACGCACAGCTCTGCTGACGCACCTCAATGCTGGCCATCTGCATGTACTGCTAGTGCAGTACTGACACACACGCACAGCTCTGCTGACCCACCTCAATCCTGGCCATCTGCATGTACTGCTAGTGCAGTACTGACACACACGCACAGCTCTGCTGACGCACCTCAATCCTGGCCATCTGCATGTACTGCTAGTGCAGTACTGACACACGCACAGCTCTGCTGACGCACCTCAATCCTGGCCATCTGCACGTACCGCTAGTCCAGTGCTGACACACACGCACAGCTCTGCTGACGCACCTCAATCCTGGCCATCTGCACGTACCGCTAGTCCAGTGCTGACACACACGCACAGCTCTGCTGACGCAACTCAATCCTGGCCATCTGCACGAACCGCTAGTCCAGTGCTGACACACACGCACAGCTCTGCTGACGCACCTCAATCCTGGCCATCTGCACGTACCGCTAGTCCAGCACTGACACACACGCACAGCTCTGCTGACGCACCTCAATCCTGGCCATCTGCACGTACCGCTAGTCCAGTGCTGACACACACGCACAGCTCTGCTGACGGACCTCAATCCTGGCCATCTGCATGTACTGCTAGTGCAGTACTGACACACGCACAGCTCTGCTGACGCACCTCAATCCTGGCCATCTGCACGTACCGCTAGTCCAGTGCTGACACACACGCACAGCTCTGCTGACGCACCTCAATCCTGGCCATCTGCATGTACCGCTAGTCCAGTGCTGACACACACGCACAGCTCTGCTGACGCAACTCAATCCTGGCCATCTGCACAAACCGCTAGTCCAGTGCTGACACACACGCACAGCTCTGCTGACGCACCTCAATCCTGGCCATCTGCACGTACCGCTAGTCCAGCGCTGACACACACGCACAGCTCTGCTGACGCACCTCAATCCTGGCCATCTGCACGTACCGCTAGTCCAGTGCTGACACACACGCACAGCTCTGCTGACGCACCTCAATCCTGGCCATCTGCACGTACCGCTAGTCCAGTGCTGACACACATGCACAGCTCTGCTGACGCACCTCAATTCTGGCCATCTGCATGTACTGCTAGTCCAGTACTGAAACACACGCACAGCTCTGCTGACGCACCTCAATCCTGGCCATCTGCATGTACTGCTAGTGCAGTACTGACACACGCACAGCTCTGCTGACGCACCTCAATCCTGGCCATTGGCACGTACAGCTAGTCCAGTACTGACACACGCACAGCTCTGCTGACGCACCTCAATGCTGGCCATCTGCATGTACTGCTAGTGCAGTACTGACACACACGCACAGCTCTGCTGACGCACCTCAATGCTGGCCATCGGCACGTAACTAGTCCAGTACTGACACTCGCACAGCTCTGCTGACGCACCTCAATCCTGGCCATCTGCATGTACAGCTAGTGCAGTACTGACACACGCACAGCTCTGCTGACGCACCTCAATCCTGGCCATCTGCATGTACTGCTAGTGCAGTACTGACACACACGCACAGCTCTGCTGACGCACCTCAATCCTGGCCATCTGCATGTACTGCTAGTGCAGTACTGACACATGCACAGCTCTGCTGACGCACCTCAATTCTGGCCATCTGCACGTACCGCTAGTCCAGTGCTGACACACACGCACAGCTCTGCTGACGCACCTCAATACTGGCCATTGGCACGTACAGCTAGTCCAGTACTGACACACACGCACAGCTCTGCTGACGCACCTCAATCCTGGCCATCTGCACGAACCGCTAGTCCAGAACTGACACACGCACAGCTCTGCTGACGCACCTCAATCCTGGCCATCTGCACGAACCGCTAGTCCAGTACTGACACACGCACAGCTCTGCTGACGCACCTCAATCCTGGCCATCTGCATGTACTGCTAGTGCAGAACTGACACACATGCACAGCTCTGCTGACGCACCTCAATCCTGGCCATCTGCACGTACCGCTAGTCCAGTGCTGACACACATGCACAGCTCTGCTGACGCACCTCAATCCTGGCCATCTGCACGTACCGCTAGTCCAGTGCTGACACACACGCACAGCTCTGCTGACGCACCTCAATCCTGGCCATTGGCACGTAACTATTCCAGTACTGTCACACGCACAGCTCTGCTGACGCACCTCAATGCTGGCCATCTGCATGTACTGCTAGTGCAGTACTGACACACACGCACAGCTCTGCTGACGCACCTCAATGCTGGCCATCTGCACGAACCGCTAGTGCAGTACTGACACACGCACAGCTCTGCTGACGCACCTCAATCCTGGCCATCTGCACGAACCGCTAGTGCAGTACTGACACACGCACAGCTCTGCTGACGCACCTCAATGCTGGCCATCTGCATGTACTGCTAGTGCAGTACTGACACACGCACAGCTCTGCTGACGCACCTCAATCCTGGCCATCTGCATGTACTGCTAGTGCAGTACTGACACACACGCACAGCTCTGCTGACGCACGTCAATCCTGGCCATCTGCACGTACCGCTAGTCCAGTGCTGACACACATGCACAGCTCTGCTGACGCACCTCAATTCTGGCCATCTGCATGTACTGCTAGTCCAGTACTGAAACACACGCACAGCTCTGCTGACGCACCTCAATCCTGGCCATCTGCATGTACTGCTAGTGCAGTACTGACACACGCACAGCTCTGCTGACGCACCTCAATCCTGGCCATTGGCACGTACAGCTAGTCCAGTACTGACACACGCACAGCTCTGCTGACGCACCTCAATGCTGGCCATCTGCATGTACTGCTAGTGCAGTACTGACACACACGCACAGCTCTGCTGACGCACCTCAATGCTGGCCATCGGCACGTAACTAGTCCAGTACTGACACTCGCACAGCTCTGCTGACGCACCTCAATCCTGGCCATCTGCATGTACAGCTAGTGCAGTACTGACACACGCACAGCTCTGCTGACGCACCTCAATCCTGGCCATCTGCATGTACTGCTAGTGCAGTACTGACACACACGCACAGCTCTGCTGACGCACCTCAATCCTGGCCATCTGCATGTACTGCTAGTGCAGTACTGACACATGCACAGCTCTGCTGACGCACCTCAATTCTGGCCATCTGCACGTACCGCTAGTCCAGTGCTGACACACACGCACAGCTCTGCTGACGCACCTCAATACTGGCCATTGGCACGTACAGCTAGTCCAGTACTGACACACACGCACAGCTCTGCTGACGCACCTCAATCCTGGCCATCTGCACGAACCGCTAGTCCAGAACTGACACACGCACAGCTCTGCTGACGCACCTCAATCCTGGCCATCTGCACGAACCGCTAGTCCAGTACTGACACACGCACAGCTCTGCTGACGCACCTCAATCCTGGCCATCTGCATGTACTGCTAGTGCAGAACTGACACACATGCACAGCTCTGCTGACGCACCTCAATCCTGGCCATCTGCACGTACCGCTAGTCCAGTGCTGACACACACGCACAGCTCTGCTGACGCACCTCAATCCTGGCCATCTGCACGTACCGCTAGTCCAGTGCTGACACACACGCACAGCTCTGCTGACGCACCTCAATCCTGGCCATTGGCACGTAACTATTCCAGTACTGTCACACGCACAGCTCTGCTGACGCACCTCAATGCTGGCCATCTGCATGTACTGCTAGTGCAGTACTGACACACACGCACAGCTCTGCTGACGCACCTCAATGCTGGCCATCTGCACGAACCGCTAGTGCAGTACTGACACACGCACAGCTCTGCTGACGCACCTCAATCCTGGCCATCTGCACGAACCGCTAGTGCAGTACTGACACACGCACAGCTCTGCTGACGCACCTCAATGCTGGCCATCTGCATGTACTGCTAGTGCAGTACTGACACACGCACAGCTCTGCTGACGCACCTCAATCCTGGCCATCTGCATGTACTGCTAGTGCAGTACTGACACACACGCACAGCTCTGCTGACGCACGTCAATCCTGGCCATCTGCATGTACTGCTACTGCAGTACTGACACACACGCACAGCTCTGCTGACGCACCTCAATCCTGGCCATCTGCATGTACTGCTAGTGCAGTACTGACACACGCACAGCTCTGCTGACGCACTTCAATCCTGGCCATCTGCACGAACCGCTAGTGCAGAACTGACACACGCACAGCTCTGCTGACGCACCTCAATGCTGGCCATCTGCATGTACTGCTAGTGCAGTACTGACACACGCACAGCTCTGCTGACGCACCTCAATCCTGGCCATCGGCACGTAACTAGTCCATGTTGGACTTGGCCCTTTTGCCCTGAATTTTTTCGCTTGTGTGACAATAAAATATGGTGTGTCTGAACAGAACATAACAAATGCTGTGTAATATGGTACACACTGTTAGCGCCGCCATTTTAGAAAAGCACTGTGGAAAAATGTCACTGTTAAAATGGACGCCATGCCTGCCTGCCCATGTGACGCCTGACTGAGGTGGGTTGGCAGCCTAGTGGTTTGTCCCCCAGCGCCCCCTGCTTTTGGAGGGAAGCGTCGCACCGAGGGTGCTCTACTCCTCCCCTGAACCAGTTAGAACCGGTTCCGGAGAGAACCTTCTAGCTGCCATGTGAGGAGACTGAGGCAGTGCAGAGCCTGGACTGAAGGGGAAGGGACCTTCTGCCAGGGGAGACCGCCACATTGGGCCTGTGTGCTGGCCCCTGTACCCACCTACACCCCCTGTTGGCCCCAGGGCCAATGAAGAGACATTGCCGGAGTGGAGGCTGCTGTGCTGGCAGGATTGCCACCCTACCGGAGGATGACCGTTCTGAGGAGCTGCTGCTTCGGGACTGGTGAGCCGCCCTACTAGCCACTGATCTCGCCCTGCATTACATGTCTCTTGGCCTCTAGCGCCGGTGAGCGCTATATCTGCGGTGCCAGAAGAAGGAGAGGGTGCCTGCAGCGCTGGATTGCCAGAGCGCTACTCATCCTGGGGGACCCTGGAGGTGGGAGCGTTGCCGGTGCCGCCTGCAGGAAGAAGAGGGCTGATGCCTGCACCCTAGCGCTGTGCCCGGGAGCTGGAGAGCGCTGTAACCCCCCTGAAGACACCGTCTGCAAAGCGCTGTGGGGGACTGTGTAGCGCTAAGAAGGGGAGCGCTGCTCATGTGCTGCTGAGGGGAGCCGATTCCTCCAAGTGGCGGGTGCCCACCCCGCTGGTGAGAGCGCCTGGGGGAAGTCCCGCCCCGCAAGCGAGGAAGTCGAGGGAGGTCGTCGGGAGCCTCGCGGGCTCCGGAGTAAAGTCCCGGGCCCCACTAGGGGTGGCCCGGGTGAAGAGAGTCTCGGAAGTAGGATCCAGGCGGGAGCCCACCCCGCGCTGGCCAACGCCGCCGGAGACTTCGCTCCGGAAGAGAGGGAGGTCCGGAGCCTTGCGGGCTCCGCATCAACGTCCCGGGTCCCAGGAGGGGGCCCGGGTGAAGGACGGAGGAGAGTGGGACGAGGCGGGAGCCTACCCCGCATCGTGTGAGGACGCCGGTGCCGGAGTGAAGAGGAGTGCTGTCAGGAGCCTCGCGGGCTCTGTGCTGAAGCCCCGGGCCCCACGAGGGGAGGCCCGGGTGAAGAGGAGGAGAGCCAACGCGCAGCAGTAGCCGTCCGGTAGGAGGGTCCTGAGAAGGAGGGGCTCGATCGGAGCCTTGCAGGCGCCCATGCTGCCCACGTGGACCCGAGGAGCAGAGTCCCCGCAGGATAGCCGGTGAGTGGGGCCAAGTCTGCTGGTGGTTGGGGGTGACGTCGGGGCACATTGTCGGTGCCCACCTCCCCCTGGTTGCTCAGAGGGCACCGGTGCCCGCGCTGACTTCACAGCTGCCCCGTATAACAGTGGGCAGCTGCAACGTGTTGGGGCATAACTGTACACCCCGAGTCCCGGAGGGGGGCTCATAGAGAATTGCGTGTGCCAGGAGGGCCTCCAGGAGGGCCCGTGTGAACGTCCTGCACAGCTGCCCCGCCTGCCAGTGGGCAGCTGCCTGGAAGGAACCTGTAGCAGCAGGGAGGGGGCTACGGGGCACATTGCCGGTGCCCGCCCCCGGTGTTGGGCGAATCCGTACAGCTGCCCCGTCTGACAGTGGGCAGCTGCGACGTAGGAGGCGCTTTAGGCTTAGGGGGTCCCAGAGGCACCGAAAGTGCCAGTGACCCTTGGGGACACACAGCGGCACCGCAGTAGCGAGTCGCTGCAACGATTGGGCCTATTTACCCTGCCCTTGACTTGGTCGGGGGGTGGTGTCGGGGCACATTGTCGGTGCCCGCCTTCCCCCTGTGTTGCACTGTCTATACAGCTGCCCCGGATCACAGTGGGCAGCTGCAACGTTCGTTGAGGGACATTGCCTTGCCAGGGCCCGGGAGTCGGGCTCCCTGGGTGAAGTGGCGCGCAGGCTAATCTGCAGCGAGGGGTTATGCCAGGCTTGTAAGGCCTTTACTAAATGGAATAGGGGCCTAAGCACAACTGCTGTATGACTTACCTGCATTATGACTTTCACCAAATTGAATGGACCTACCTGAATTGAACCTGATTCATCCCATGCTTTTGTTAATGCTGGCAGCGGCCCGATTGGCGCTGCCCTGTACATAGTCCCCACTGTTTTATGTATACCGGGTGCCGGTTGGCGCCGTGTTACCAATGTGGTTTACCATCTGCTAGGCTGTTGCCCAATACAGATGCTATTTTTCTTACTCCAACTGGTGTAGTCTCCTTTTTGTAGTGTGCCTGGTGTGTCGCCTGTGTGTGCTGCGCGGATGCTTTACACATTTCCTCTGGAGTTTGGCCTGCCCGCTCTGCACCACGCTACCCGTTTCCAACATTGGTGCTCAGCGGTGGGATAGGACTTGTGTTTGCGCAGTACCACAGCGGCAACTGGTTGCACTACAAAGGGTGCACCTGAGAGTAATCGCAGATGTGGGGATTGTTTTTCCTGATTGGATTTCCCTCCTAAAAGTGTTGTGTTGAAGTGTGTTCCCCTGTTGCACTGTGGGAGGGGTATCCCGGGTGTATCTCACCAGGATGGGGTTAACCTACGACGAGGATTGCGTGGGGGAGTACACCGAGCAGGAGGTGATAGACCTCTGCCGAGAGAGAGGGATACCCACGGTAGGCAACACCCGGAGGAAGTTGTTCCTCTATGAGGCCCTGAAAAGGGGGAACCCTTAGAGCCCCACGGGGACCTTTCCGATTACCCCTCTGCATATTTAAGGGATGGATTTGGTAGAGACCGTGAGGAGGACTCTGAGAGTGAGGGGTCCCGGTCCATAACCCTGGAAGGTGGTGACTTTGAGGAGGAAGAGGATGTGAGGGCAGAGACACCGGTAGCGAGGGAGGACACCATAGAGAGGGAGTCCCGTGCTGGGTCCAGCCCCAGGGGCACTGCCCCACCCCTTTCCCTATCCCCAGAAGAGTGGGTAGATAGGAGGGAAGAAAGGGAGTATCAGCTGGCGCTGGAAAGGCTCAGAGTGGAGCTAGCGCAGCTGAGGGTGGAGGAAAAAAGGCTAGAGACTGAAAGGGTCCTAGCGCAGGAAAGGATGGCGGAGGCGGAGAGGGCCTTCACCAGGGAGAGACTAGCTCAGGGGGTAGGTTGTCCCCTGAGAGTGGTGTCTGTGGTCTGGATTCACCAGTGAGGGTGGGATCCAGTGGTGGCAGCGAGAGTGAAGCCAGTGCAGGAAGTCCCACTCCCAGAGCCCGGGAGATGGTGCCTGATCCCCAGAAGGAGGGGGGCAGGTTGGAGTTCCAGGGCAGGGGAAAACTGTCCCATCAGTCTTGGGGGAGTATGTGGACGGGTGTTGGACTGCACTGGAGGAGTGGATGGTGGGTGGCGCGGTGACCGATGGGGAAGAGCTGTTCCGCCTGATTATCAGGGAGCATGTGCTCAAGAGTTGTTTTCCCGGGTTGCGCCACCACCTGTTGCAGTGTGGGCTCTCCGACCCCAGGGAGCTTGCACGGGAGGCAGACCTTTGGGTGAGTGCCAGAGAGTCTGAGAGGGCAGTGGGGAGTGATCCTGAAGGGAGTGGTGCAGGGATCTTCCAACCCAGCGAGGTGGGAGAGGTGGAGAATCGCCCAGCTAGGTCCCAGGAAGGTGAGAAGGTTGTAGGACCTCACATCCTATCCATGGGAAGGAGTGAGACGGGGAGGTGTCCCGAGGTGCCCCAACCGCAGTCTCAGGGCCTGGCGAGTTCCATAAGGGAACCCCAGGTTGGGAGCCTAGGCTGTCCCGATGGGCCGTCCAGGGAAGGGGATCCCCTAGTGTCAGGAGAACCCGGGGTGTCGGTAATCCGAGCTCCAGGGGTTCTGGGGTCTGCCCAGCCACAGGGTTTAGATCCTGGGCTGGGGTGCCAGGTTCAGGGGCTGCCTGACCTGGCGGGAGGGACGTCTGTAACCAGTGTCCCTCCGGAGTTGACTTCCAGGGGTACTTCTCCAGGTGGGAGGGTGCGGAACTCTGGAAGGGGGTGCAGAGGAGGAAGGACTCGCCTCTGGCACCGGCTCAGCCACAGGGCTTAGATCCTGGGTTGGGAGGCCAGGGGCAGGGATTGCCTGACCTGGCAGGAGGGACGTCTGTAACCAGTGTCCCTCCGGAACTGACTCCCAAGGGTACTTCTCCAGGTGGGAGGGTGCGGAACTCTGGGAGGGGGTGCAGAGGGAGGGAGGACTCGCCTCTGGCACCGGGGCAACCTAAGGGTTTAGACCCTGGGTTGGTGGATCGGATGCAGGGTCACGGCCCTGGGAGAGAGTGGTGTTCTGAGGGTGCCCCGCAGAGGAGGAGAGGGCGGAACCCCAGAAGGAGAGGTAGGGGGAGGAGAGCCTCGCCCCTACCTGGTGGACAGTGTGAGAGTGTGGTCCCTAGGTGGGAAGACCATTGGCAGTTTGGGACTGCACGGAGGAGGAGGAGAGTGGTCAACGGGTACTACGGGCCTGGGGCTACTGCCCCCCACTCTGTGAGACAGCCAGGGCCAGAGACATCTGGATGGCCTAGGGCCCGGTCCTGGCTGCAGCCAACTAGGGAGCACCAGTGGGGTGGCCTAGTTGGGTCAAGAGGAGTTGAGAGAGGGAACCATCGGGTTCCAGAGTGGAGAAGAACCTGCGGGTGTTCCTGCAGTTGTGGGCCCGCGTCCAAGTTCTCTCGCCTCTAAGCAGGGAAGCCCATCAAGGCATTGATCGGTCTACCCTGGCTTTTGGCTGGGAGGGGTTGTGTTGGACTTGGCCCTTTTGCCCTGAATTTTTTCGCTTGTGTGACAATAAAATATGGTGTGTCTGAACAGAACATAACAAATGCTGTGTAATATGGTACACACTGTTAGCGCCGCCATTTTAGAAAAGCACTGTGGAAAAATGTCACTGTTAAAATGGACGCCATGCCTGCCTGCCCATGTGACGCCTGACTGAGGTGGGTTGGCAGCCTAGTGGTTTGTCCCCCAGCGCCCCTGCTTTTGGAGGGAAGCGTCGCACCGAGGGTGCTCTACTCCTCCCCTGAACCAGTTAGAACCGGTTCCGGAGAGAACCTTCTAGCTGCCATGTGAGGAGACTGAGGCAGTGCAGAGCCTGGACTGAAGGGGAAGGGACCTTCTGCCAGGGGAGACCGCCACATTGGGCCTGTGTGCTGGCCCCTGTACCCACCTACACCCCCTGTTGGCCCCAGGGCCAATGAAGAGACATTGCCGGAGTGGAGGCTGCTGTGCTGGCAGGATTGCCACCCTACCGGAGGATGACCGTTCTGAGGAGCTGCTGCTTCGGGACTGGTGAGCCGCCCTACTAGCCACTGATCTCGCCCTGCATTACATGTCTCTTGGCCTCTAGCGCCGGTGAGCGCTATATCTGCGGTGCCAGAAGAAGGGAGAGGGTGCCTGCAGCGCTGGATTGCCAGAGCGCTACTCATCCTGGGGGACCCTGGAGGTGGGAGCGTTGCCGGTGCCGCCTGCAGGAAGAAGAGGGCTGATGCCTGCACCCTAGCGCTGTGCCCGGGAGCTGGAGAGCGCTGTAACCCCCTGAAGACACCGTCTGCAAAGCGCTGTGGGGGACTGTGTAGCGCTAAGAAGGGAGCGCTGCTCATGTGCTGCTGAGGGGAGCCGATTCCTCCAAGTGGCGGGTGCCCACCCCGCTGGTGAGAGCGCCTGGGGGAAGTCCCGCCCCGCAAGCGAGGAAGTCGAGGGAGGTCGTCGGGAGCCTCGCGGGCTCCGGAGTAAAGTCCCAGGCCCCACTAGGGGTGGCCCGGGTGAAGAGAGTCCCGGAAGTAGGATCCAGGCGGGAGCCCACCCCGCGCTGGCCAACGCCGCCGGAGACTTCGCTCCGGAAGAGAGGGAGGTCCGGAGCCTTGCGGGCTCCGCATCAACGTCCCGGGTCCCAGGAGGGGGCCCGGGTGAAGGACGGAGGAGAGTGGGACGAGGCGGGAGCCTACCCCGCATCGTGTGAGGACGCCGGTGCCGGAGTGAAGAGGAGTGCTGTCAGGAGCCTCGCGGGCTCTGTGCTGAAGCCCCGGGCCCCACGAGGGGAGGCCCGGGTGAAGAGGAGGAGAGCCAACGCGCAGCAGTAGCCGTCCGGTAGGAGGGTCCTGAGAAGGAGGGGCTCGATCGGAGCCTTGCAGGCGCCCATGCTGCCCACGTGGACCCGAGGAGCAGAGTCCCCGCAGGATAGCCGGTGAGTGGGGCCAAGTCTGCTGGTGGTTGGGGGTGACGTCGGGGCACATTGTCGGTGCCCACCTCCCCCTGGTTGCTCAGAGGGCACCGGTGCCCGCGCTGACTTCACAGCTGCCCCGTATAACAGTGGGCAGCTGCAACGTGTTGGGGCATAACTGTACACCCCGAGTCCCGGAGGGGGGGCTCATAGAGAATTGCGTGTGCCAGGAGGGCCTCCAGGAGGGCCCGTGTGAACGTTCTGCACAGCTGCCCCGCCTGCCAGTGGGCAGCTGCCTGGAAGGAACCTGTAGCAGCAGGGAGGGGGCTACGGGGCACATTGCCGGTGCCCGCCCCCGGTGTTGGGCGAATCCGTACAGCTGCCCCGTCTGACAGTGGGCAGCTGCGACGTAGGAGGCGCTTTAGGCTTAGGGGTCCCAGAGGCACCGAAAGTGCCAGTGACCCTTGGGGACACACAGCGGCACCGCAGTAGCGAGTCGCTGCAACGATTGGGCCTATTTACCCTGCCCTTGACTTGGTCGGGGGGTGGTGTCGGGGCACATTGTCGGTGCCCGCCTTCCCCCCTGTGTTGCACTGTCTATACAGCTGCCCCGGATCACAGTGGGCAGCTGCAACGTTCGTTGAGGGACATTGCCTTGCCAGGGGCCCGGGAGTCGGGCTCCCCTGGGTGAAGTGGCGCGCAGGCTAATCTGCAGCGAGGGTTATGCCAGGCTTGTAAGGCCTTTACTAAATGGAATAGGGGCCTAAGCCCAACTGCTGTATGACTTACCTGCATTATGACTTTCACCAAATTGAATGGACCTACCTGAATTGAACCTGATTCATCCCATGCTTTTGTTAATGCTGGCAGCGGCCCGATTGGCGCTGCCCTGTACATAGTCCCCACTGTTTTATGTATACCGGGTGCCGGTTGGCGCCGTGTTACCAATGTGGTTTACCATCTGCTAGGCTGTTGCCCAATACAGATGCTATTTTTCTTACTCCAACTGGTGTAGTCTCCTTTTGTAGTGTGCCTGGTGTGTCGCCTGTGTGTGCTGCGCGGATGCTTTACACATTTCCTCTGAAGTTTGGCCTGCCCGCTCTGCACCACGCTACCCGTTTCCAACAGTCCAGTACTGACACACGCACAGCTCTGCTGACGCACCTCAATCCTGGCCATCTGCATGTACTGCTAGTGCAGTAATGACACACGCACAGCTCTGCTGACGCACCTCAATCCTGGCCATCTGCATGTACTGCTAGTGCAGTACTGACACACGCACAGCTCTGCTGACGCACCTCAATCCTGGCCATCTGCACGTACAGCTAGTGCAGTACTGACACACGCACAGCTCTGCTGACGCACCTCAATCCTGGCCATCTGCACGTACTGCTAGTGCAGTACTGACACACACGCACAGCTCTGCTGACGCACCTCAATCCTGGCCATCTGCACGTACTGCTAGTGCAGTACTGACACACGCACAGCTCTGCTGACGCACCTCAATCCTGGCCATCTGCACGAACCGCTAGTGCAGTACTGACACATGCACAGCTCGACACACACGCACAGCTCTGCTGACGCACCTCAATCCTGGCCATCTGCATGTACTGCTAGTGCAGTACTGACACACACGCACAGCTCTGCTGACGCACCTCAATCCTGGCATGTATTGCTTGTCCAGTACTGACACACGCACAGCTCTGCTGACGCACCTCAATCCTGGCCATCTGCATGTACTGCTAGTGCAGTACTGACACACGCACAGCTCTGCTGACGCACCTCAATCCGGGCCATCGGCACGTAACTAGTCCAGTACTGACACACGCACAGCTCTGCTGACGCACCTCAATCCTGGCCATCTGCATGTACTGCTAGTGCAGTACTGACACACGCACAGCTCTGCTGACGCACCTCAATCCTGGCCATCTGCACGTACAGCTAGTGCAGTACTGACACACGCACACCTCTGCTGATGCACCTCAATCCTGGCCATCTGCATGTACTGCTAGTGCAGTACTGACACACACGCACAGCTCTGCTGACGCACCTCAATCCTGGCCATCTGCATGTACTGCTAGTGCAGTACTGACACACGCACAGCTCTGCTGACGCACCTCAATCCTGGCCATTGGCACGTACAGCTAGTCCAGTACTTACACACACGCACAGCTCTGCTGACGCACCTCAATCCTGGCCATCTGCACGTACTGCTAGTGCAGTACTGACACACACGCACAGCTCTGCTGACGCACCTCAATCCTGGCATGTATTGCTTGTCCAGTACTGACACCACACAGCTCTGCTGACGCACCTCAATCCTGGCATGTATTGCTTGTCCAGTACTGACACCACACACAGCTCTGCTGACGCACCTCAATCCTGGCCATCTGCATGTACTGCTAGTGCAGTACTGACACACATGCACAGCTCTGCTGACGCACCTCAATCCTGGCCATCTGCACGTACCGCTAGTCCAGTGCTGACACACACGCACAGCTCTGCTGACGCACCTCAATGCTGGCCATCTGCATGTACTGCTAGTGCAGTACTGACACACACGCACAGCTCTGCTGGCGCACCTCAATCCTGGCCATCTGCACGTACTGCTAGTGCAGTACTGACACACACGCACAGCTCTGCTGACGCACCTCAATGCTGGCCATCTGCATGTACTGCTAGTGCAGTACTGACACACACGCACAGCTCTGCTGACGCACCTCAATCCTGGCCATCTGCATGTACTGCTAGTGCAGTACTGACACACGCACAGCTCTGCTGACGCACCTCAATTCTGGCCATCTGCACGAACCGCTAGTCCAGTGCTGACACACGCACAGCTCTGCTGATGCACCTCAATCCTGGCCATCTGCACATACCGCTAGTCCAGTGCTGACACACGCACAGCTCTGCTGACGCACCTCAATCCTGGCCATTGGCACGTACAGCTAGTCCAGTACTGACACACGCACAGCTCTGCTGACGCACCTCAATCCTGGCCATCTGCATGTACTGCTAGTGCAGTACTGATACACGCACAGCTCTGCTGACGCACTTCAATGCTGGCCATCTGCATGTACTGCTAGTGCAGTACTGACACACGCACAGCTCTGCTGACGCACCTCAATCCTGGCCATCGGCACGTAACTAGTCCAGTACTGACACACGCACAGCTCTGCTGACGCACCTCAATCCTGGCCATCTGCATGTACTGCTAGTGCAGTACTGACACACGCACAGCTCTGCTGACGCACCTCAATCCTTGCCATCTGCATGTACTGCTAGTGCAGTACTGACACACGCACAGCTCTGCTGACGCACCTCAATCCTGGCCATCTGCACGTACAGCTAGTGCAGTACTGAAACACACGCACAGCTCTGCTGACGCACCTCAATCCTGGCCATCTGCATGTACTGCTAGTCCAGTACTGAAACACACGCACAGCTCTGCTGACGCACCTCAATGCCGGCCATCTGCACGTACCGCTAGTCCAGTGCTGACACACATGCACAGCTCTGCTGACGCACCTCAATGCTGGCCATCTGCACGTACTGCTAGTGCAGTACTGACACACATGCACAGCTCTGCTGACGCACCTCAATCCTGGCCTTCTGCACGTACTGCTAGTGCAGTACTGACACACCTCGCACAGCTCTGCTGACGCACCTCAATGCTGGCCATCTGCATGTAGTGCTAGTGCAGTACTGACACACACGCACAGCTCTGCTGACGCACCTCAATCCTGGCCATCTGCATGTACTGCTAGTGCAGTACTGACACACGCACAGCTCTGCTGACGCACCTCAGTCCTGGCCATCTGCACGAACCGCTAGTCCAGTGCTGACACACGCACAGCTCTGCTGACGCACCTCAATCCTGGCCAACTGCATGTACTGCTAGTGCAGTACTGACACACGCACAGCTCTGCTGACGCACCTCAATCCTGGCCATCTGCACGAACCGCTAGTCCAGTACTGACACACGCACAGCTCTGCTGACGCACCTCAATCCTGGCCATCTGCATGTACTGCTAGTGCAGTACTCACACACGCACAGCTCTGCTGATGCACCTCAATCCTGGCCATCTGCACGTACCGCTTGTCCAGTACTGACACCACACACAGCTCTGCTGACGCACCTCAATGCTGGCCATCTGCACGTACTGCTAGTGCAGTACTGACACACGCACAGCTCTGCTGACGCACCTCAATCCTGGCCATCTGCATGTACTGCTAGTGCAGTACTGACACACGCAAAGCTCTGCTGACGCACCTCAATCCTGGCCATCTGCACGTACTGCTAGTGCAGTACTGACACACATGCACAGCTCTGCTGACGCACCTCAATCCTGGCCATCTGCACGTACTGCTAGTGCAGTACTGACACACATGCACAGCTCTGCTGACGCACCTCAATCCTGGCCATCTGCACGAACCACTAGTGCAGTACTGACACACGCACAGCTCTGCTGACGCACCTCAATCCTGGCATGTATTGCTTGTCCAGTACTGACACCACACACAGCTCTGCTGACGCACCTCAATCCTGGCATGTATTGCTTGTCCAGTACTGATACCACACACAGCTCTGCTGACGCACCTCAATCCTGGCCATCTGCATGTACTGCTAGTGCAGTACTGACACACACGCACAGTTCTGCTGATGCACCTCAATCCTGGCCATCTGCATGTACTGCTAGTGCAGTACTGACACACGCACAGCTCTGCTGACGCACCTCAATCCTGGCCATTGGCACGTACAGCTAGTCCAGTACTGACACACGCACAGCTCTGCTGACGCACCTCAATCCTGGCCATCTGCAAGTACTGCTAGTGCAGTACTGACACACACGCACAGCTCTGCTGACGCACCTCAATCCTGGCCATCTGCATGTACTGCTAGTCCAGTACTGAAACACACGCACAGCTCTGCTGACGCACCTCAATGCTGGCCATCTGCATGTACTGCTAGTGCAGTACTGACACACATGCACAGCTCTGCTGACGCACCTCAATCCTGGCCATCTGCACGTACCGTTAGTCCAGTGCTGACACACACGCACAGCTCTGCTGACGCACCTCAATGCTGGCCATCTGCATGTACTGCTAGTGCAGTACTGACACACGCACAGCTCTGCTGATGCACCTCAATCCTGGCCATTGGCACGTACAGCTAGTCCAGTACTGACACACACGCACAGCTCTGCTGACGCACCTCAATGCTGGCCATCTGCATGTACTGCTAGTGCAGTACTGACACACATGCACAGCTCTGCTGACGCACCTCAATCCTGGCCATCTGCACGTACCGCTAGTCCAGTGCTGACACACACGCACAGCTCTGCTGACGCACCTCAATGCTGGCCATCTGCATGTACTGCTAGTGCAGTACTGACACACACTGTTGGAAACTGGAGTTACCGAGTCCGTTACGGTAGCATGGCGCAAAGCGGGGAAAGGCACGCGAAGGCAATGTGTAAGGCAGTTGTGCAGCACACTCTTACTCTGACTCAGATATGCGGAGCAATAACCGGACACCACACCAGGCTTGTATAAGTAAAATCAGGTTTCTTTATCTCAATCAAGATGGCATTCAAGTATGCAGATTATACATTCTTTTAACTGGTGCGCATTCATTTAAAAAGACCCTTAACAATTCTGGCCACTAAAAGGCCGCTTTAAAATCCCAGCACCAATAATAATTCGGGTGCTCTAACAAAGGGGGCCTAGAACATGCACAACACTTTTTAGGCGTTAACCTCTATTGCCACGGGGCACATACATCAAGCCTAGGTACTCTGTACAGCCTATGGTACACTAGGCGGGAGGGAATCCTAGAGGGAACCCCTCAACATGTCCAGCAGCTGGGGGCTTCCTATAAGGGGGACTCCTTTATCTCCCAGGGGAGGTGAGGGTTACATTTGGCTAGGGTTACACTAGGTGCCTGGCCTGTTATCAAATGTCATCAAAGGCCCCCTCCCTCCTTAATCCCTCTTCATGCGTGGCCCCCGGCCCCCAGGGGCTTAACCTAGAGCCCTAGGGGCCTCCTGGGCTCACCTGCGGTGTTGTGGCTGGCTGCGGGGGCCTCACGGCGGACTCTTCTCCGGGCCAGCCCTCTGTTGTGTGGGGCGGGGCCCGGCGTGAGTCTCACGGCCCTCCGGCCGGCGCTGTTTCTATTTCACGAGGCTACGGAGCCTCTCTCTGCGTTGCTGCGTCGTTGGGGGGCCGGTATGCCACTCCTCCGGCCCCCGTGGAGTCAGGGGAGAGAGTGGGGACTCTGAGCGGGAGCCGGCAGTCCTTGCAGACGGCTCCGGCTTCCCGCGAAGACACAGGAGGTTCGTCCTTACCTCCGGACGTGCTGGGCGGAGGCGGGCTCTTGACGGCGCCCAATCCTGGCGCGGCGGCGATTCTTCTTGGGGCTCCCGTTGGCAGTGGAGCCCCTTGGACGTCCTCTCGATTGGCTCCGGCTGGGCCAATCGCGTCGCGGTCTTCTCTTCTTCCGGGGGCTCCCGTTGGCAGTGGAGCCCCTCTGACGTCGTCTCGCTTGGCTCCGGCTGGGCCAATCGCGTCGCGGCCTTCGTCGGTTGCCAGGCGACGCCTCCCCTCTCCTTCTTCTCCGGCGATTGGCTCCGGCGGGCCAATCCCGTCGCGGCCTTTCGGGGCGCGACCTGTGACGCGGTCAGCGTCCCCGGCCCCTCGGCAACAGCGTCTACGGGCCTGGAGGCCGCAGTCGGCCTCAGCTCACTTCACGCGGCCCTCGGGGCTGCGGCGGTGTTATTCTTGGCCGCGCTTGCAGCGGCAGGGGTCTCGGGCCCGGCGGTGACTTCTGGGGTTTCGGTGAGGGCGCGGACGGCGCCCCTCACCACAATTATGCACGGGGAAGAGGTCTTCCTGCCTCAGCTCCCTCTTCACGCGGCGGCGGCCGCGGCGGTGATCCGGTCACCAGGTCAGTGACTGAGGGGGGGGGTCAAGTTCTCTCCTCACTTGGAGTTGCAGCGCGGGGCGCGCTGACAGCCTTATTCACAGGGCTGTGTGGGAAGGGTTCTTGGGGGACAGTCCAGCTGTCTGTATAGATAGATAGGGGGGTGAAGGTCTAGCGCTTCGGACACAGCGCTTCGCCTCGTGATCCCTTCTCGACGGTTTCACTCGAGGTCCTGTTACTTTTGGATTCAGCAAAGTCTTTTGATGAACAGGGGGGGGTTTGTGAGTTGGAGGTTCTTGGAGTGTTTGATGTTCCTCCTGGCACGCTGGAGATGGTTCCCTGGGTCCCCTCACACTGGGCAAGATCAGTGGGTGGTGGGCGTTCCTCATCTATCTTACGGCAGCAGGGCCTTGACCCTGTCAGCGGCAGTAGTGTAGGTCTCCCCCTAGGCCCTAAAGTCTATACTCCAGCGCAGGTTCTCCCAGGTTCAGCGGTGCCTCAACCTAACTAACTAAAAGGTTTTCCCTCCAAACCTCTTATACCCCTAGGTCAGGTGACCCTCCTAAAGGCGGCAAAACGTAACTCCTCCCACAGCCCGGAAGGTTCTGGAACCTTCCACCTACCTAGCTATGGGGTCCAGAGGCGGGGACGGGATGGCTACTGTATCCCTTGTCCCAGCCTGACTCTGGCGACTAGCGTGTATGTGTGGAAGGCCCTCTGCAGTAGCAGGGGCCTGTGGCAGCCATCTTTAGTGAGAGAGCACCTGCACCTCAGCACTGACCAGCAGTGGCAAGGCGCCCGGAGACCTAGGTCCAGTAAAAATATGGTGGCAAAAATGAGGCGCAAAAAGGGAAAAACAGGGCAAGACCACCCTAGGGCTGACAGGTCTAACACGCGTCCCCCCAGCCGAAAGAGGGGAGAGCTTCCCAACCTCTAGGGAGTTCTCTTCACTAAGGCGGAAAAACCGGGAGAGACCGTCAGCGTTGGCGTGGTCTACACCGGGTCGATGTTCCACCCGAAAGTCCATCCCCTGGAGGGAAATGGACCATCTCAACAATTTGGGATTTTCGCCTCTCATCTGCATGAGCCAGCGAAGGGGTCGGTGGTCGGTCTGGATCAAGAAGTGACAACCAAAAAGGTATGGCCTCAACTTCTTCACAGCCCAAACCACAGCAAAGGCTTCCCGCTCGATGGTACTCCACCGCTGTTCCCGGGGAGTAGTCTTCGGGAGATAAAGGCCACTGGCTGGTCTTGGCCATCGTCATTCAGCTGCGAGAGCACAGCTCCTATGCCATGCTCAGAAGCGTCTGTCTGCACGATAAATTCCCGTCCGAAGTCTGGGGTCCTGAGCACCGGGGCGGTGCACATGGCACGTTTTAGAGTCTCAAAGGCATCCTGACAGGCAGCCGTCCAGATTACTCTGCGTGGCTGCTTCTTGGAAGTCAATTCCGTCAATGGGCCCACGATGGTTCCATATCCCTTGACGAACCGGCGGTAGTATCCCGTGAGGCCGAGAAAAGCTCGGACCTCTGTTTGGGTCTTGGGGGGCTCCCAGGCCATGATGGTCTCAATCTTGGCTTGGAGGGGTTGCACCTTACCTCCGCCCACCAGGTGCCCCAGGTACACGACAGATCCCTGTCCAATCTGGCACTTGCTGGCCTTGATGGTTAGACCAGCCCGTTGCAAAGCCTGTAGCACCTCCTGGAGATGCTGCAGATGGTCCTCCCAGCTGCTACTGAAGACAGCTATGTCATCCAGATAGGCAGCAGAGAAGGCCTCTAGGCCAGACAGCACCTGGTTCACCAACCGCTGGAAAGTGGCTGGAGCATTTTTCAACCCGAAGGGCATCACCTGGAATTGAAAGTGGCCCTCGGGGGTGGAGAACGCAGTCTTCTCCTTTGCTCCTTCCGCCATGGCGATCTGCCAATAGCCTGATGTTAAATCAATGGTACTCAGATACCGGGCTGCTCCCAGCCGGTCTATGAGCTCATCCGCCCGAGGGATCGGGTGAGCGTCGGTCTTGGTGACCGAGTTGAGTCCACGATAATCCACACAGAACCGAAGTTCTGGTGTGGTGCCCGGGGGGCCGCTTTCGGCACCAACACTACCGGACTAGCCCAAGGGCTACTGGAAGGCTCAATCACCCCCAGTTCTAGCATCTTGACAACCTCACCCTGGATACTAGCCTTGACCTTATCGGACAGCCGGTAAGACTTGTTCTTCACTGGCGGACTGTCCCCTGTGTCCACATCATGGGTACACAGGTGCGTGATTCCAGGCGTGAGGGAAAACAACGAGGCGTACTGCCCCAAGACCTGGCGGCAGTCCCTCTGTTGCTCTGGGGTCAAGGATGGGGCGAGGACTACTCCCTCTACCGAACCATCCTTCTCGTGGACCGCCAGAAGGTCTGGCAGAGGCTCACTCTCCTCCTCCTCACTTCCATCCGTTATCATCAAGAGAGTGAGCTCGGAACGCTCCTGGTGTGGCTTCAGGCGGTTGACGTGGAGCACCCTGTGGGGTTGACGGGGGGTCTTCATGTCGACGACATACGTGGTCTGGCCTTTTCGTTCTAAGATCTCAAACGGCCCAGTCCATCGGTCCTGGAGGGCGCTAAGCTCTCCTGGCTCCATGACCCACACCTTCTGTCCAGCGTCTAACTCTACCGTCCGCGCGTTCCGGTCATACCATTGCTTCATGACGGCCTGACTTGCCTCTAAGTTGTCCGAGGCCTCCTTCCACAGCTTGGCCACTTGGCTGCGGAACGCCAGCATATAGCTGACCACATCACGGGGAAGCTTCGAGGAAGACTTCTCCCACCCCTCTTTGACAAGACTGAGGGGCCCCCGAACGGGGTGGCCATAGAGCAGCTCAAAGGGGCTGAAACCGACCCCCTTCTGCGGCACCTCTCGGTAGGAGAAGAGCAGACAGGGTAAGAGGACGTCCCACTTTCTTCTCAAGTCCTCGGGTAGGCTCCTGATCATCCCCTTCAAGGTTTTGTTGAAGCGCTCCACGAGCCCGTTCGTCTGGGGGTGGTAAGGAGTGGAGAACCGGTAGGTCACTCCACACTCCTTCCACATGGCCTGCATGTAGGCCGACATGAAATTCGTGCCCCTATCTGACACCACGACCTTGGGGAATCCCACTCGGGTAAAAATCCCCATGAGGGCCCGCGCCACCACCGGTGCTGTGATGGTCCTCAGAGGGATTGCCTCTGGGTACCGGGTGGCGTGGTCTACTAGCACCAAAATGAACCTATGCCCAGCTGAAGTCGGCGGATCCAACGGCCCGACAATGTCAATCCCCACTCGCTCAAAAGGGGTATCGACCACTGGGAGAGGTTCTAGAGGGACCTTCACCTTAGTCCCTGTCTTGCCGCTTGCTTGGCAAGTGGTGCAGGTCTTGCAATAAGTGTCAGAAGTGACGCGCATCCTGGGCCAGTAAAAATGTGGGACCAAGCGCGCAAACGTCTTGTCCTGGCCCAGGTGTCCTGCTAGTGGTATCTCATGCGCCAACTCTAGCAGAAAGGCTCGGTGGCATTGGGGGACCACCACGGCCCTTGAGGACCCATGCACCGGAGCCTTAGGCTCACTGTAGAGGAGACCATCCTCCCAGTAGACATGGTAATTACCAGTCTCTGTTCCAGCTGCTTGGGCGTCGGCCTGTTGCCGTATGCCATCAAGCGTAGGGCACTCCCTCTGTGCCCGGCAAAATTCTTCCCGGGTAGGCCCTCCTTCCACCTGCCACTCTGCAGGGGTCGGCAGGTCCCCCACGGGAAAACCAACCACCTCAGCGGACTCCGGGGTCACCTCCGCGGGCTCCCCATCCATCTCACCGGGTGTCTCCTCCCGGACATCTCCTCGTCCAGCAGTGGGCTGGGCCCTTCTTTCAGGCTCCACCCCGGGCTGAGTTCCTTGTCGGGCAGCCATGGACCGCGTGATAACGCAAGTCCACCCTGGTAACCCCAACATCTCAGCATGGGCATTGAACTCTACCTCTCTCCAGGCAGTATGTTCTAAATCGTTGCCCAGCAGACAGTCAACTGGCATGGCAGGGCTCACCGCAACCTTCATCAGACCTGACACTCCTCCCCACTCAAAGGGAACTTGGGCCACGGGGTAATGACCCAGGCTATTATCAGCCATCACAACCGGGTGGAACTCCTCAGGAATCACCTGCTCTGGGGACACCAGCTGACGTTTCACCATTGTCATACTGGCACCTGTGTCCCTCAGAGCCTCCACCTCCTCCCCGTTCACCAGGACCCTCTGCCGATACTTGGCAGTGTTCTCGGGTACCTGCACCCTTGGGATGATCTCCCTATCCCCCAGGGAAACTAAGGTCAAGCCTGTCCACTCACCTCCCCTACCTAGGGACAACTCCTCCCCAAGCGCTACACTGGCCACCCCGGGGGTCTTACCTCCTGTGGGGGCTGGGGTTCTCTTGCGACACTGGGCATCCCCCTTGTAGTGTCCAACCTCCCCGCACTCGTAGCACCGGACAGTTCTGGGCTGCTGACTCCTGTCAGGGTAAGTGGGTTTCTGGTATCCAGATTGGGATGGGAAACCTACCCCTCTCCCAGGCGGTCTATTTTGGGGACCTTTAAAGAACTCCCTCTTTTTATCTCCCCCTCTTTCTTCTGGGGGAACCCCTGTCCACCTTTCGGGGGATCCGCCCCGGCTCCCTTGTGGGACACCCGAGTGCTGACCCACGTGTCTGCCTCCTCTGCAAGCTCCCTTGGGTTGGTCAGCTTGCGGTCCACCAAGTACTGGCGCAGCTCCGGAAAACATTTCTCGAGGAGGTGCTCTCTCAAAAACAGGTCGTACAGCCCAGTGTAATTGTCAACCTCGCTGCCACGCACCCAACCCTCCAATGCCTTCCGGGCATAATCATAAAAATCTACCCAGTTTTGTGTGGTGAGCTTGTGGCTGTTGCGAAACTTTTGGCGGTACTTCTCTGGGGTGAGGCCAAACTTCCTGAGCAGGGCCTCCCTCATTATAGGGTAGTTGGTTCGATCCCCTTTTTCTAAGGTTAAAAGTGTGTCCCTGACTAGTGGAGGTATGTACCTATAAAGTCCTCCTCCCCAGTAGCTCTCAGGAACTCTATGGGCCACCAAAGCTACCTCGTACGCCGTCAACCACTTGTCGATGTCGTCGCCCACACTAAAGCTAGCCATCACTTCCCTGGGTAGATAGAATTTGGGCTCCTGTGGAACCCCAGCAGGTACGCTGCCACCATTTCCTTTGCCTTCCATTTCCATTTGCAAGGCTCGGAGCTCCAGTTCTTTCAGGCTAAGCTCATGTACAAGCCTTCTTTCCTCCATGGCTAGCCTTCCCTGTTCTCGCTCCCTTTCCATCCTAGCCAACTCTAATGTCAATTGCCTCTGCTCCCTCCTGTCCTTGAATTCCTCTGCTGACAAACTCCCCCTGACGCACTACTGCCTGCCCTGGAACGTCTTCCTGGCAACACATTCTCGCTGACGTCAATGTTCAGTAGGCTCAGTTCTTCTGGGTCGTCTGCCTCCCTCTGCTCCTCCTCCCCTCTTCCCTCCGGGTGGGCCATGACCCATGCCCTCAAAGCCTTCTGAAGTACCTCCTTCTTGGCACCTCGCTTGACGGCCACCCCCCTCTCTAGGCAGAACTCCTTGAGCTGTGCCACCGTGTACCTCTCTAGGTCGGCTAACTCAAACTCCATCCTCCTAGGTGGGGTCCCGGACAATTTAAGGAAGGGGTCCTAACGGGTAAGTAGCAGGTCTAACGTAAGGCTAAAACAATCGGCAATCACAATAGAATTCCTTCTTACATTTCCCTAGGTGTCTAATTGCGGTGCACACTGAGTCACCGTAGGGTGCTGCACAAATACCAGTCCTTATCCCACCGCTGAACACCAACGTTGGAAACTGGAGTTACCGAGTCCGTTACGGTAGCATGGCGCAAAGCGGGGAAAGGCACGCGAAGGCAATGTGTAAGGCAGTTGTGCAGCACACTCTTACTCTGACTCAGATATGCGGAGCAATAACCGGACACCACACCAGGCTTGTATAAGTAAAATCAGGTTTCTTTATCTCAATCAAGATGGCATTCAAGTATGCAGATTATACATTCTTTTAACTGGTGCGCATTCATTTAAAAAGACCCTTAACAATTCTGGCCACTAAAAGGCCGCTTTAAAATCCCAGCACCAATAATAATTCGGGTGCTCTAACAAAGGGGGGCCTAGAACATGCACAACACTTTTTAGGCGTTAACCTCTATTGCCACGGGGCACATACATCCAGCCTAGGTACTCTGTACAGCCTATGGTACACTAGGCGGGAGGGAATCCTAGAGGGAACCCCTCAACATGTCCAGCAGCTGGGGGCTTCCTATAAGGGGGGACTCCTTTATCTCCCAGGGGAGGTGAGGGTTACATTAGGCTAGGGTTACACTAGGTGCCTGGCCTGTTATCAAATGTCATCAAAGGCCCCCTCCCTCCTTAATCCCTCTTCATGCGTGGCCCCCGGCCCCCAGGGGCTTAACCTAGAGCCCTAGGGGCCTCCTGGGCTCACCTGCGGTGTTGTGGCTGGCTGCGGGGGCCTCACGGCGGACTCTTCTCCGGGCCAGCCCTCTGTTGTGTGGGGCGGGGCCCGGCGTGAGTCTCACGGCCCTCCGGCCGGCGCTGTTTCTATTTCACGAGGCTACGGAGCCTCTCGCTGCGTTGCTGCGTCGTTGGGGGCCGGTATGCCACTCCTCCGGCCCCCGTGGAGTCAGGGGAGAGAGTGGGGACTCTGAGCGGGAGCCGGCAGTCCTTGCAGACGGCTCCGGCTTCCCGCGAAGACACAGGAGGTTCGTCCTTACCTCCGGACGTGCTGGGCGGAGGCGGGCTCTTGACGGCGCCCAATCCTGGCGCGGCGGCGATTCTTCTTGGGGCTCCCGTTGGCAGTGGAGCCCCGTGGACGTCCTCTCGATTGGCTCCGGCTGGGCCAATCGCGTCGCGGTCTTCTCTTCTTCCGGGGGCTCCCGTTGGCAGTGGAGCCCCTCTGACGTCGTCTCGCTTGGCTCCGGCTGGGCCAATCGCGTCGCGGCCTTCGTCGGTTGCCAGGCGACGCCTCCCCTCTCCTTCTTCTCCGGCGATTGGCTCCGGCGGGCCAATCCCGTCGCGGCCTTTTCGGGGCGCGACCTGTGACGCGGTCAGCGTCCCCGGCCCCTCGGCAACAGCGTCTACGGGCCTGGAGGCCGCAGTCGGCCTCAGCTCACTTCACGCGGCCCTCGGGGCTGCGGCGGTGTTATTCTTGGCCGCGCTTGCAGCGGCAGGGGTCTCGGGCCCGGCGGTGACTTCTGGGGTTTCGGTGAGGGCGCGGACGGCGCCCCTCACCACAATTATGCACGGGGAAGAGGTCTTCCTGCCTCAGCTCCCTCTTCACGCGGCGGCGGCCGCGGCGGTGATCCGGTCACCAGGTCAGTGACTGAGGGGGGGTCAAGTTCTCTCCTCACTTGGAGTTGCAGCGCGGGGCGCGCTGACAGCCTTATTCACAGGGCTGTGTGGGAAGGGTTCTTGGGGGACAGTCCAGCTGTCTGTATAGATAGATAGGGGGGTGAAGGTCTAGCGCTTCGGACACAGCGCTTCGCCTCGTGATCCCTTCTCGACGGTTTCACTCGAGGTCCTGTTACTTTTGGATTCAGCAAAGTCTTTTGATGAACAGGGGGGGGTTTGTGAGTTGGAGGTTCTTGGAGTGTTTGATGTTCCTCCTGGCACGCTGGAGATGGTTCCCTGGGTCCCCTCACACTGGGCAAGATCAGTGGGTGGTGGGCGTTCCTCATCTATCTTACGGCAGCAGGGCCTTGACCCTGTCAGCGGCAGTAGTGTAGGTCTCCCCCTAGGCCCTAAAGTCTATACTCCAGCGCAGGTTCTCCCAGGTTCAGCGGTGCCTCAACCTAACTAACTAAAAGGTTTTCCCTCCAAACCTCTTATACCCCTAGGTCAGGTGACCCTCCTAAAGGCGGCAAAACGTAACTCCTCCCACAGCCCGGAAGGTTCTGGAACCTTCCACCTACCTAGCTATGGGGTCCAGAGGCGGGGACGGGATGGCTACTGTATCCCTTGTCCCAGCCTGACTCTGGCGACTAGCGTGTATGTGTGGAAGGCCCTCTGCAGTAGCAGGGGCCTGTGGCAGCCATCTTTAGTGAGAGAGCACCTGCACCTCAGCACTGACCAGCAGTGGCAAGGCGCCCGGAGACCTAGGTCCAGTAAAAATATGGTGGCAAAAAATGAGGCGCAAAAAGGGAAAAACAGGGCAAGACCACCCTAGGGCTGACAGGTCTAACACACACGCACAGCTCTGCTGACGCACCTCAATCCTGGCCATCTGCACGATCCGCTAGTCCAGTGCTGACACATGCACACACAGCTCTGCTGACGCACCTCAATCCTGGCCATCTGCATGTACTGCTAGTCCAGTACTGACACACGCACAGCTCTGCTGACGCACCTCAATCCTGGCCATCTGCATGTACTGCTAGTGCAGTACTGACACACGCACAGCTCTGCTGACGCACCTCAATCCTGGCCATCGGCACGTAACTAGTCCAGTACTGACACACGCACAGCTCTGCTGACGCACCTCAATCCTGGCCATCTGCATGTACTGCTAGTCCAGTACTGACACACGCACAGCTCTGCTGACGCACCTCAATCCTGGCCATCTGCATGTACTGCTAGTGCAGTACAGACACACGCACAGCTCTGCTGACGCACCTCAATCCTGGCCATCGGCACGTAACTAGTCCAGAACTGACACACGCACAGCTCTGCTGACGCACCTCAATCCTGGCCATCTGCATGTACTGCTAGTGCAGTACTGACACACACGCACAGCTCTGCTGACGCACCTCAATGCTGGCCATCTGCATGTACTGCTAGTGCAGTACTGACACACGCACAGCTCTGCTGACGCACCTCAATCCTGGCCATCTGCATATACTGCTAGTCCAGTGCTGACACACACGCACAGCTCTGCTGACGCACCTCAATCCTGGCCATCTGCATGTACTGCTAGTGCAGTACTGACACACGCACAGCTCTGCTGACGCACCTCAATCCTGGCCATCTGCATGTACTGCTAGTGCAGTACTGACACACGCACAGCTCTGCTGACGCACCTCAATCCTGGCCATCTGCATGTACTGCTAGTGCAGTACTGACACACGCACAGCTCTGCTGACGCACCTCAATCCTGGCCATCTGCACGAACCGCTAGTGCAGTACTGACACACGCACAGCTCTGCTGACGCACCTCAATCCTGGCCATCTGCATGTACTGCTAGTCCAGTACTGACACACGCACAGCTCTGCTGACGCACCTCAATCCTGGCCATCTGCATGTACTGCTAGTGCAGTACTGACACACGCACAGCTCTGCTGACGCACCTCAATCCTGGCCATCGGCAAGTAACTAGTCCAGTACTGACACACGCACAGCTCTGCTGACGCACCTCAATCCTGGCCATCTGCATGTACTGCTAGTGCAGTACTGCCGCACACGCACAGCTCTGCTGACGCACCTCAATGCTGGCCATCTGCATGTACTGCTAGTGCAGTACTGACATACGCTCAGCTCTGCTGACGCACCTCAATCCTGGCCATCTGCATGTACTGCTAGTCCAGTGCTGACACACATGCACAGCTCTGCTGACGCACCTCAATCCTGGCCATCTGCATGTACTGCTAGTGCAGTACTGACACACGCACAGCTCTGCTGAAGCACCTCAATCCTGGCCATCTGCACGAACCGCTAGTGCAGTACTGACACACGCACAGCTGTGCTGACGCACCTCAATCCTGGCCATCTGCATGTACTGCTAGTGCAGTTCTGACACACGCACAGCTCTGCTGACGCACCTCAATCCTGGCCATCTGCATGTACTGCTAGTGCAGTACTGACAGACGCACAGCTCTGCTGACGCACCTCAATCCTGGCCATCTGCATGTACTGCTAGTGCAGTACTGACACACGCACATCTCTGCTGACGCACCTCAATCCTGGCCATCTGCACGAACCGCTAGTGCAGTACTGACAAGCGCACAGCTCTGCTGACGCACCTCAATCCTGGCCATCTGCATGTACTGCTAGTGCAGTACTGACACACGCACAGCTCTGCTGACGCACCTCAATCCTGGCCATCTGCATGTACTGCTAGTGCAGTACTGACACACACGCACAGCTCTGCTGACGCACCTCAATGCTGGCCATCTGCATGTACTGCTAGTGCAGTACTGACACACGCACAGCTCTGCTGACGCACCTCAATCCTGGCCATCTGCATGTACTGCTAGTGCAGTACTGACACACGCACAGCTCTGCTGACGCACCTCAATCCTGGCCATCTGCATGTACTGCTAGTGCAGTACTGACACACGCACAGCTCTGCTGAAGCACCTCAATCCTGGCCATCTGCACGAACCGCTAGTGCAGTACTGACACACGCACAGCTCTGCTGATGCACCTCAATCCTGGCCATCTACATGTACTGCTAGTGCAGTACTGACACACATGCACAGCTCTGCTGACGCACCTCAATCCTGGCCATCTGCACGAACCGCTAGTGCAGTACTGACACACGCACAGCTCTGCTGACGCACCTCAATCCTGGCCATCTGCATGTACTGCTAGTGCAGTGCTGACACACACGCACAGCTCTGCTGACGCACCTCAATCCTGGCCATCTGCATGTACTGCTAGTGCAGTGCTGACACACACGCACAGCTCTGCTGACGCACCTCAATCCTGGCCATCTGCACGTACTGCTAGTGCAGTACTGACACACACGCACAGCTCTGCTGGCGCACCTCAATCCTGGCCATCTGCACGTACTGCTAGTGCAGTGCTGACACACACGCACAGCTCTGCTGACACACCTCAATCCTGGCCATCTGCATGTACTGCTAGTGCAGTACTGACACACGCACAACTCTGCTGATGCACCTCAATCCTGGCCATCTGCATGTACTGCTAGTGCAGTACTGACACACGCACAGCTCTGCTGACGCACCTCAATCCTGGCCATCTGCATGTACTGCTAGTGCAGTACTGACACAGTCGCACAGCTCTGCTGACGCACCTCAATCCTGGCATGTATTGCTTGTCCAGTACTGACACCACACACAGCTCTGCTAACGACCCTCAATCCTGGCCATCTGCATGTACTGCTAGTCCAGTACTGACACACGCACAGCTCTGCTGACGCACCTCAATCCTGGCCATCTGCATGTACTGCTAGTGCAGTACTGACACACGCACAGCTCTGCTGACGCACCTCAATCCTGGCCATCGTCACGTAACTAGTCCAGTACTGACACACGCACAGCTCTGCTGACGCACCTCAATCCTGGCCATCTGCATGTACTGCTAGTGCAGTACTGACACACGCACAGCTCTGCTGACGCACCTCAATCCTGGCCATCGGCACGTAACTAGTCCAGTACTGACACACGCACAGCTCTGCTGACGCACCTCAATCCTGGCCATCTGCATGTACTGCTAGTGCAGTACTGACACACACGCACAGCTCTGCTGACGCACCTCAATGCTGGCCATCTGCATGTACTGCTAGTGCAGTACTGACACACGCACAGCTCTGCTGACGCACCTCAATCCTGGCCATCTGCATGTACTGCTAGTCCAGTGCTGACACACACGCACAGCTCTGCTGACGCACCTCAATCCTGGCCATCTGCATGTACTGCTAGTGCAGTACTGACACACGCACAGCTCTGCTGAAGCACCTCAATCCTGGCCATCTGCACGAACCGCTAGTGTAGTACTGACACACGCACAGCTCTGCTGACGCACCTCAATCCTGGCCATCTGCATGTACTGCTAGTGCAGTACTGACAGACGCACAGCTCTGCTGACGCACCTCAATCCTGGCCATCTGCATGTACTGCTAGTGCAGTACTGACACACGCACAGCTCTGCTGACGCACCTCAATCCTGGCCATCTGCACGAACCGCTAGTGCAGTACTGACACACGCACAACTCTGCTGACGCACCTCAATCCTGGCCATCTGCACGTACTGCTAGTGCAGTACTGACACACGCACAGCTCTGCTGACGCACCTCAATCCTGGCCATCTGCATGTACTGCTAGTGCAGTACTGACACACACACACAGCTCTGCTGACGCACCTCAATGCTGGCCATCTGCATGTACTGCTAGTGCAGTACTGACACACGCACAGCTCTGCTGACGCACCTCAATCCTGGCCATCTGCATGTACTGCTAGTGCAGTACTGACACACGCACAGCTCTGCTGACGCACCTCAATCCTGGCCATCTGCATGTACTGCTAGTGCAGTACTGACACACGCACAGCTCTGCTGAAGCACCTCAATCCTGGCCATCTGCACGAACCGCTAGTGCAGTACTGACACACGCACAGCTCTGCTGACGCACCTCAATCCTGGCCATCTGCATGTACTGCTAGTGCAGTACTGACACACATGCACAGCTCTGCTGACGCACCTCAATCCTGGCCATCTGCACGAACCGCGAGTGCAGTACTGACACACGCACAGCTCTGCTGACGCACCTCAATCCTGGCCATCTGCATGTACTGCTAGTGCAGTACTGACACACGCACAGCTCTGCTGACGCACCTCAATCCTGGCCATCTGCATGTACTGCTAGTGCAGTGCTGACACACACGCACAGCTCTGCTGACGCACCTCAATCCTGGCCATCTGCATGTACTGCTAGTGCAGTGCTGACACACACGCACAGCTCTGCTGACGCACCTCAATCCTGGCCATCTGCACGTACTGCTAGTGCAGTACTGACACACACGCACAGCTCTGCTGACGCACCTCAATCCTGGCCATCTGCACGTACTGCTAGTGCAGTGCTGACACACACGCACAGCTCTGCTGACGCACCTCAATCCTGGCCATCTGCATGTACTGCTAGTGCAGTACTGACACACGCACAGCTCTGCTGACGCACCTCAATCCTGGCCATCTGCATGTACTGCTAGTGCAGTACTGACACACGCACAGCTCTGCTGACGCACCTCAATCCTGGCCATCTGCATGTACTGCTAGTGCAGTACTGACACACACGCACAGCTCTGCTGACGCACCTCAATCCTGGCATGTATTGCTTGTCCAGTACTGACACCACACACAGCTCTGCTGACGCACCTCAATGCTGGCCATCGGCACGTACCGCTAGTCCAGTGCTGACACACGCGCACAGCTCTGCTGATGCACCTCAATCCTGGCCATCGGCACGTACCGCTAGTCCAGTACTGACACACGCACAGCTCTGCTGACGCACCTCAATCCTGGCCATCGGCACGTAACTAGTCCAGTACTGACACAGACGCGCAGCTCTTCTAATGCACCTCAATC
Source organism: Calotriton arnoldi (assembly GCA_963921515.1). Lineage (NCBI taxonomy): Eukaryota > Metazoa > Chordata > Amphibia > Caudata > Salamandridae > Calotriton > Calotriton arnoldi. Next base: position 119,633 of record CAWUFW010015705.1, read on the forward strand.
CAGGCCTGCAGCGACACCCACTGACTCATGGGTTCACCCTGACATTGCAGGATCTTCTCCCCTCTGCTTTGACAGAAAAAAGGCTGTAGTTTCTGATGTGCTCTGTAGGTAGTGCGCGCCCAGTAAGCCTCACTCTCCCCTTTCATCCTGAAAGATTAACTGGAAAATCCCTCTGAGCAGCGGTGCTCAGATCTCTCCAGTCTGAGTTAATTTAGCGCCCCTGGAGTTTGTCTCCTGTGTCACCCCGTAGAATCCTGAAGCTGGCATCTGTCAGCCATGAGAATGATTGGACCTTTCATGTGCAGGGAGCTGCTGCAGGCCAAGGCGAGCTGCCTTGTTAGGGCTCCATGCACACCATTGCCACTAGGGGGCAGCAGTGCAGAGGATGATGTGAAGTCCCAGGACCTGTTAGACTCACGTGCATACATAGCTTTTTTTTAAACAAGTGTAAAAACATTTTAGCAGTCGGAAAATGCTGTTCCTCACTTGCGGTCAGGTTTACTCACACATAATATTACCTCAATGGGCGGGGAGTGCCTTGGAATGTTTGAGAACACCTTCAAGTTTAAGACTGTGGCTAATAAACGCTTTCTCAGCCTATTCTCACCCTGGAAATAATCAGAGGGTTCTCTTGTTTAGGGAAGGAATAAATTGTGCTCCATTGGGGGAATAGAGAGGGAACACCCCTAAAACTGTGGGAGGGGACTAAGCAAGGCCGCACCCACACATTCACACGGAACAATATCCTTGTGTAGAGAAAAGTAAGACAAATAGAAGTGCTAATGCATGAAAGTGATAATGCACTATTAGAGAGCTATGTTGACAAGCACGTTGTAATTCATGATCACCCAAACACTCGAGAAGGGAAGGTTGTCATAAAAGGAAATTCACACGTGTGTTTCAGATCCACTCCTGAAAAAATGCGACCTCCACAGCTTTCCTGGAGGGATCCTTTGTCAATCACAGAAATCCCAAAATCTACCCCCAAAATAGGTTTTAAAATATAAGTGTAGTTTTTTAAATTTCTGTGATGATTTGACCCCTCCCAGTTTGTATGCGATATTAGCTGTAGGTATCAGATGGCAGATTTACTAACAAGTCCCGCAATGCACCAAGACAACTTGCTGCGCTGCGCTGCGCTGCGCTGCGTTGCGTGACAGGGAGAGGGCAGGAATGCTCCATATCTATCCCCTGGGAAGGAGCAGCATTTTGACAGGTTCCCGGATCTACCAGTCCTGGTCAATTTGGGAATACGTCAAATTCGATAGGTGGATGCGTGGGAACACCCAGGCTCCACCAATGCAACGCCTTCCCAGGGCAGAGTAATGTAATGCCTTGCACTGCTCCCGATTTACTAAGCAGCGCAGGACCATGCAAGGCGGCCATGTGTGGCTTTGTATATTAAAATTAAGGATTGCCCTTGCGGTACCCTACATGACACAAGGGCAATACAATCCTAAAATACATCTGGGCCCAGGTGTTTGATCTCTCCCAGGATGGGCATACAAGATAACTGAGGCACAGGATTGTAAAGTGAATGGGCCCAAGACCACACAGTTGTGTTAAGAGGAAACTGTGAGGCTGAATGAAACTGTGCAAGCCCTAGGGGCCCTTCCTGCACAAAAACAATCCTGCCTTGTAACGCAGGCACCCTTGCACCTCAGTGCAAGGGTGCCTGCATTGGCTCTAGGCGGCACTCAGTGACCAGCAGAGGGACAGGGCGGGAATGCACCGTATCTTAGCAGATATGGACATTCCTGCCCTCTCCCTGTCATGCAACGCAGCACAGCAACTGTCTTGCTCCATTGCTTGACTTGTTAGCAAATCTGCCCCCTACTGAATAAAACACTTTGCACAATTCCACAACATTTTTCCATTAATATGCAATGTTCTGTGATATGTTCTGGTGGTTTGATGGGTGAATTGTTGTTATTTTCAACCCCCTATGATATGCAGACCTGGCACAGGGGGTGGTTCTGGACATATATTTGTATACGTGGAGTAGCTAAGAGCAGGGATTTTGGAATCCGTGGGGAGGAGAAGATTAGAGAGCAGGGATCCGGACCTTGAGTGGTGAGAGAGACTCAGCCAAGTAGGGGACAGGAGCAAATATAAATTTGAAAGTGAAGACTAAGGGGCAGATTTATTAAAATGTCCAGCAAAGCAGCGCAGTAAGACACCTTGCTGTGCTGCGTTGCACGACAGGGAGAGGGCAGGAATGCACCATATTTAACATGATATGGTGCATTACTGTCCTCTCCCTGCGCTGGCACACTATGTGCTGCCTAGTGCCAACGCAGGCACCCTTGCACCGTGGTGGGCAGGCGGGATTGTTTGTGTGCGGCAGAATGCAGCACACGTAGAAAGAGGAAACAACGAGGAGAAATAAAGATACTTCTCGTTTAGCCTCCCCTGGGGAGGCGCAGCACTTTGATACGTTCTCAGGTCCACCACTCATGGTAAGTCTGGGAACGCACCAAAATCCATGGGTGGATGCGCGGGAACACCCATGTGCCACCCATGGAACACCGCCCTGATGCACCATGTGCCACCCATGGAACACCGCCCTGATGCACCATGTGCCACCTATGGAACACCGCCCTGATGCACCATGTGCCACCTATGGAACACCACCCTGATGCACCATGTGCCACCCATGGAACACCGCCCTGATGCACCATGTGCCACCCATGGAACACCGCCCTGATGCAGAGTAACGCAATGCAGCAACTTGCGGTGCCTTGCGTTACACCAGGTTTGCCAAGACACGCAGAGTGGCCTTGTGTGGCGTTGTAAATCTCATTCTAGGTTTTGTGTCAACCTTCGTCCCCTTGTGTGACACAAGAGCAACGCAAAACCTATGATAAATATGCCCCTAAATACTTTTTGTGAGCGCTGCTGCTAGCGAAACACCAGCCTCTGTACACGAGCTAACGCCCCCCAACTCCAGGCACTGGGATGCTGCTAGTCAAACACCAGCCTCTCCAGTCTCCATCAGTACATGCCGTCTCCACTCGGCTGCTAGTGAAACACCAGCCCGTCTTCATCAGTCCATGCCCTCTCCACTGGGCTGCTAGTGAAACACCAGCCCCTCTCCACCAGTACACGCCCTCTCCACTCGGCTGCTAGTGAAACACCAGCCACTCTCCACCAGTACACGCCATCTCCACTGGACTGCTAGTGGAACACCAGCCCCTCTCCACCAGTACACGCCCTCTCCACTCGGCTGCTAGTGAAACACCAGCCACTCTCCACCAGTACACGCCATCTCCACTGGACTGCTAGTGGAACACCAGCCCCTCTCCACCAGTACACGCCCTCTCCACTCGGCTGCTAGTGAAACACCAGCCACTCTCCACCAGTACACGCCATCTCCACTGGACTGCTAGTGAAACTCCAGCCCCTCTACACCAGTCAACGCCCTCTCCACTGACTGCTAGTGGAACACCAGCCCCTCTTCACCAGTACATGCCCTCCAAACTGGGCTTTTATTGAAACACCAGCCCCTTTCCATCAGTACACGCCCTCTCCACTGGGCTGCTAGTGGAACACCAGTCTCTCTCCACCAGCCCACACCCCTCACCGTTCAGCTTGGGCAAAACTAGCCTCTCTCCACCAGCGCACGTGATGTCTCTCCACCGGCCTGTCATCGGTGGAGAGAGGGGGACCAGTGTGTATCGAGAGTGAATGGCACACATATTGCAAATGTGATGACTTGGTCGACTTGTAGGTGTTCCTGGTGCCCCTTGACTATCACAGTCGTCAAGTTTGTTCACAAGAATGTTTTTCTGCGGGGTACAGCAGCTTGGATTGGCAGGAGGGGCGTTGTTCTGATGCTGAGGTTGGGGCCATCAGCGCCTAGAGAGGAGAGAGTGGTCCAGTGCCTCCAAGGGTTCAGCCCTTGAGAAGGAGACTCTTACAGAGGGCCAAGGAGATGTCAGTGGAGGAATGAGAGAGTCACCTTGCTTTAGTGAAAAATATTTCTACCAGCAAAATCCCATCCTCATCGCCATATTTGTGAAGATATACATTCCAGCCATCGATGTCATTTCCTAAAATATGTTTTTATTGAAGAAAGTATAGACTTCAAGAAATAGGTCTGAAGGGCCCAGGAGATCAGCACCAAGTGACTCCAAGGTACGAGGATGTGGCCTAATGGCTAGAGCGGTCAACCGTGAAGCTGGGGAACCAGGTTTGAGTCTCGGCAGGGACCCTCACATTCCTGTGATTCTGGGCAAATCAATTAATCTCCCCTTGCCTTACAAAATGAATGTGTCCGTCTATAATGCAACTGGTGCTCATGTAAAATGCTCTGATACCTTCGGGTCAAGTTTGCGCTATATAAAACACTCGAAAAAAAGGTTCTCTTCCATAACATTATCACATTCTACAATACACATTTCAGTACACTGCTTAAAATAAAAGCCCAATAAAATACTAATCACCACATGGCACAAATGTATCAATGGACTGGAGGGTCAAGCATGTTGTGAGTGAGTATCTATGGATCTCAAGACTCCACTATTAGCGAGGAATAAGCAAACCCGGAGACAGGACAATAGGTGGAGGGGGAGAAGGGCACGGCTAACTTGAAGCATTGTGGGGAGATTATGGAGTCGAAAGACAGGGGCCCCGATTCACAAAGGTAAACTTAGACCTGAAGTCTAAGGGCCCAATTCACAAAGGTAAACATAGTCTTCAGGTCTAAGTTTACCTTTGTGAATTGGGCTCTTAGACTTCAGGTCTAAACTTAGAGTCAGGTCTAACCTTTGACTTCAGGTGTAGAGTTAGAATTCAGGTCTAAACTTAGACTTCAGGTCTTAACTTAGACTTCAGGTCTAAACTTAGAATTCAGGTGTAGAGTTAGACTTCAGGTCTAAACTTAGACTTCAGGTCTAAACTTAGACTTCAGGTCTAAACTTAGGATTCAGGTGTAGAGTTAGACTTCAGGTCTAAACTTAGACTTCAGGTCTAAACTTAGGATTCAGGTGTAGAGTTAGACTTCAGGTCTACATTTAGACTTCAGGTCTAAACTTAGACTTCAGGTGTAAAGTTAGACTTCAGGACCAACATTTAGACTTCAGGTCTAATCTTAGACTTCAGGTCTAAACTTAGGATTCAGGTGTAGAGTTAGACTTCAGGTCTAAACTTAGACTTCAGATCTAAACTTAGGATTCAGGTGTAGAGTTAGACTTCAGGTCTAAACTTAGACTTCAGGTGTAGAGTTAGACTTCAGGTGTAGAGTTAGACTTCAGGTGTAGAGTTAGACTTCAGGTCTACATTTAGACTTCAGGTCTAAACTTAGAATTCAGGTGTAGAGTTAGACTTCAGGTCTACATTTAGACTTCAGGTCTAAACTTAGACTTCAGGTGTAAAGTTAGACTTCAGGACCAACATTTAGACTTCAGGTCTAATCTTAGACTTCAGGTCTAAACTTAGGATTCAGGTGTAGAGTTAGACTTCAGGTGTAGAGTTCGACTTCAGGTGTAGAGTTAGACTTCAGGTCTAAACTTAGACTTCAGGTGTAGAGTTAGACTTCAGGTCTACATTTAGACTTCAGGTCTTAACTTAGACTTCAGGTCTAAACTTAGGATTCAGGTGTAGAGTTAGACTTCAGGTCTAAACTTAGACTTCAGGTCTAAACCGAGGATTCAGGTGTAGAGTTAGACTTCAGGTCTAAACTTAGACTTCAGGTCTAAACTTAGGATTCAGGTGTAGAGTTAGACTTCAGGTCTACATTTAGACTTCAGGTCTAAACTTAGACTTCAGGTGTAAAGTTAGACTTCAGGACCAACATTTAGACTTCAGGTCTAATCTTAGACTTCAGGTCTAAACTTAGGATTCAGGTGTAGAGTTAGACTTCAGGTGTAGAGTTCGACTTCAGGTGTAGAGTTAGACTTCAAGTCTAAACTTAGAATTCAGGTGTAGAGTTAGACTTCAGGTCTACATTTAGACTTCAGATCTAAACTTAGACTTCAGGTCTAAACTTAGGATTCAGGTCTAAACCTAGACTTCATGTCTAAGTTTAACCTTTGTGAATTGGGCTCTTAGGGCCTGTTTCACAAAGGTAAACTTAGACCAAAAGTCTAACTTAGACCAAAAGTCTAACTTTACTACTAGTAATGTTAGACTTTTGGTCTAAACTTAGACTTTTGGTCTAAGTTACCTTTGTGAATTGGGCTCAGGGTGAGTAAATCCAAGAGAGAGGTGGAGACACGCATGGAGAGGTCTTGTTGGGGTGAGGGCTGAATGTGTGAGGGGCTACAGGAGCATTTTGCAGATCTGAGTTAAGGTGTTAGGCCTGTCAGGAGCCTTGCTTAGAAGGAGGTGAAGGCAGTGGGTGGGGATGTGGACGAGGAGAGGGGCTGAGAACAAGTTGAAGAGAGTGCTTCTGTGGATCTTTTGTACAGTTATCCCCCGAGAGCCTGGAGCAGCCGAGTGGTTCACTAGTTTGAGGCAGGTGCTCTGGTGAGATCATAAGATTTCATTAAGCCTTGGTAGAAGCTGGTTTTGGCTGGGTGAGGGTCACGTGCATCGCAAAGGATATTGTTTGAGATCTGCAGGGATCTTTGGGAATCTCCTCCATCTGAATAGAAGCGAACTCTGATTGGTCCTAGGGGGCAGACTATGTGGGGATCAGAACAGGGGCATTCTCGCACCTGCCAGCCAAGGCGTGGAACGACTTCCGCCTGCACCTCATAACTGCACCGTCGCTCCAACAATTCAGGAAGCAACGCAAGACCTGGATGCTTGAATGAACATACCACCACGCAGCAGCGACCTTCTCCAACTCCTCGAAACCCTCATGGGTGATTTGCCATGCTTTATACATGTTTGATTGATTGATGTGAGGTGCAGGCAGGAAAGTGCTTAGACCAGCGTGTGGGTGTTGTTAATATTCTTGCAGGAGTCACGTGCAGGGATAGTCACGTGGCCTCGATGGACGGAAGCAGAGAGGATGTCCACTTGGACATAAGAGAGTTGGGTAGGGTGGTTGAGTTGTGCTAAGATGCTCAAAAGGATGAAGGCTTGTTGCAAGGTTGAGGGGGTTTGTCTGAGGAAGAGAGAGGTATGGGGTGCAGAGGGCTGCCATGTGAGTCAGTGAATGAGAGAAGAATGATACACTGTGATCTGGAGGTGGTATGATGTGGGTTTGGTACACAGTAAGATATTTTCAGCAACATGTGCGGGTGCCCATGACAGGTGGCGGCTTGTAGAGCAGGGATCTGTAGTAGGCAGAGAGTCAGCTTTGCTGTCAGAAGAGGGAGTTTGGAGTGGGTTTGGTAGGATGAACAGGACATAGGGAAGAAAAGTGAACCCAAGGAGAAGGCCCCTTATCTCATCACTGATGACCACAGCATGTGAAGGCTTCTGTCCCTGTTCAAGTCTGGTCCGTGAGGAGAGGGCAGCTAAGGCGGTGTCCATAATCCAGGCTTGGAACCAGTCAGCAGTGAAGGAGATGGATTTGTGGCTGTCTTGGAGGTGGGCAAGCCAGCAAACTTGCAGGGAGAGCCAAGTTAGAGACAAGTCAGGGGCCTGTCAAGTAATCCAAGCTTGTCATGTGCATTATATATATGTGACCAATATTTTATCTGGAGCAACATTATTGTGTAAAAAACCATAGATTAATGGAGTGCTTAATTTGAGCCGGTGGTTTCTGATCCTCGGCACCTCCACTTAACTGTCAACACTGGTTTCTTGCGACAGTCTGCAACAAGGTGGCGCTGTCTGACTAATTTAGAAGTGACCACAGCAACTTAATTATTAATTCAATATGCATTAAAAATTAATATTACTTGCGGCCCAAGCCATTCTTATAGTTCCTTCAGGGGCCTGAAATTGTCCAAATGGTCACATTTGTAGGAGTGTGATGGGTATAGTTGTGTTGTTACTATCATTGGCAGCATGGCTGGGGCAATGTGTGGTGCAAGCTGCAGTGGCCTCTAGTTGAGAGCCCTGGCACTTTTTTTTTTTTAACAAATTAGGCACTGGATTAATGAAGCTTTTATGGAGGACTCATCGTAAACTGAATTCTTTCAAGACAGTCAGGTGGTCTGTGGAGGACCACACATTCCTTCAAGTGGGGAAGCCGGGGTTCGAGCCTAGGTTTCCTTGAGCCACTTTGTGCAGTTCGGCCACTTGATGAAGATCTTCTTCCCTCTCCCATTTACCACCAAAGAACAATGCTTTGTGTTTAATTGTTCCATACCACAAAGGAGTGCACGATGTTTAATAAATACAAGTGTGACATATTACACTAATTCAAAGTGACTCAAAAGATTTATACAATTTCAAACTGTCTTTCTTGAAAAAAGAGGCAAGTTGAGCTCAAGGGATGAACTGAGACTATTTTTGTGTTAATATCGAATCCTTCCCATAACTTAACAGATACTGAAGATGGAGGGGTCAGCACATCAAGGGCGGCCATTGCATTAATTTGCAAAGCCAAGAGGTCTGTGACGTCAGCGAGAGTTTCAGGTACACTCTGTAGCACTTGTGGAACTGCTGCTCAGCTTAGCTGCAGACACACTCAGCAGAAACACACCTTTGTACATTTCAGGTACTCACTTGCTTGGCATCTAGTGGTGTCAGTCTTTTGAAACTGACTTGGAGAGGACATGATACAGCTCCTGGGATGCTTGCCTTGGCTCTGTTTTGGCTCACCAGTCCCCAGAGGACAACAGCTGAGCCAGACACTCAGCCCCGTCCAGACTCAAGCGTTGCTTGGCTTGTCCACCTCTATTGTCTATGAAGAGGATTCAACCCAGGTAAGGGTTTTCCATGGGTACTTATGCAGGGCGAGACTGGGTGGGGGCATGCATTGACTCCTTTGGGTCCATATGAGTAGGATATGGGTCATAATATTAATAATGCGATTTCTAACCCCTTCGCTGCTAGGCCTTTCCCCCCACCTGTGCTAAGCCTTTTTTGGGCTATTTGGGGTAGTTCGCACTTAGGCCCCTGTAACTTTTTGACCACATAAGGTATCCACGCCAAATTTGCGTACTTTTCTTCCAACATCATGGGGATTCTAAAAGTACCCAGGGTTTGTGGATTCCCCTGGAGGGGACCCAGAAATTAGCCAAAATACAGGTACATTTTGGTTTTATTCTTTTTAAAAAAGGGCTACAGATGAAAGCGTCTGGTTTTTTCCCTGCAAATGGTATCAACAAAGGGTTTGTGGTGCTGAAATCACCATCTTCACAGCTTTCAGGAACAAGCAGACTTTTGTCAGAAAACCAAATTCTTTTACACAGTTTTGGCATTTTTCTGGGACATAGCCTATTTTTGCTATTTTTTGTGCTTTCAACTTCCTTCCAGTTAATGGTAGAAATGGGTATGAAAGCAATATTGGATCCTGGAAAGCTATACATTTTAGAAAAGTAGACAAAATTCTGAATTCCGCAAGGGGTCATTTGTGTAGATCCTTCAAGGTTTCTTTATAGAAACTAACAGTTGAATATAGGAAAAATTGAAAATTAGTTGAAAAAAACTGCCATTTGTGTCAACGTTTTCACCTGTAACTTCTTCTAATTATGATAGCTGTTTGAAAGCAATATACCGTTACATCCGCTGGATCTTTCTGGTTGTGGGGATATATAGGACTTGTAGGTTCACCATGAACCCGACGAACCCAGAGCCAATAACTGAGCAGCGTCTTGCAATGGTTTTTTATTATGTACCGGGTATATAGCAATTAATTTGGGAAAATATATACATGGAAAAATCGGTATGAAAGACACCTATTTATTTCTGAAATTGGAACAAAATATAGAGTTTAGAAACAGTAGATATTTGCACATTTTTGAAATTGGGAGTACCCATACTAGCATGAGAATTATAGGTCATTTTTCAAAATGACTTCTTTTTTACACATTGTCTGTCATTTGGAAGGCAGAAACGCATCGAAAGTCAATGGGTAATAATAGTTGCTCTACAATTCTGTGTTACCCTAAGTCTCCCGATAAAAATGGTACCTCACTTGTGTAGGTAGGCCTAGTGCCCGCGACAGGAAACGGTTCAAAACGCAACGTGGACACACTTTATTTTACAGTGAAAACTGACCCTTTTTTGCAAAGTGCCTAGCTGTAGATTTTGAACCCTAGCTCTGCCGGCACCTAGGAAACCAAGCAAACCTCTACATTTTTGAAAACTAGACACCCAGGGGAATCCAGGATGGGGTGACTTGACTGGCTCTCACCAGGTTCTGTTACCCAGAATCCCTTGCAAACCTAAAAATGTGTAAATAAAACCACATTTTCCTCACATTTCTGTGGTGGAAAGTTCTGGAATCTGCGTGGTTCCACAAAATTCCACCCACCCTGCATTCTCCAAAGTCTTTCGAGAAAAATGATGCCTCACTTGTGTGGGTAGGCCTAGTGCTCGCGACAGGAAACGGCCCAAAACCCAACGTGGACACGCCACATTTTCACAGTGAAAACTGACCCTTTTTTTGTAAAGTGCCTAGCTGTAGATTTTGAACCCTAGCTCTGCCGGCACCTAGGGAAACCTAGCAAACCTATACATTTTTTAAAACTAGATACCCAGGGGAATCCAGGATGGGGTGACTTGACTGGCTCTCATCAGGTTCTGTTACCCAGAATCCCTTGCAAACCTAAACATTTGTAAAAAAAAAAAAACACATTTTCCTCACATTTCTGTGGTGGAAAGTTCTGGAATCTACGTGGATCCACAAAATTCCACCCACCCCGCGTTCCCCAAAGTCTTCTGAGAAAAATGGTACCTCACTTGGTGGGTAGGCCTCGTGCCCGCGACAGGAAACGGCCCAAATTGCAACGTGGACACACCACATTTTCACAGTGAAAACAGACCCTTTTTTTGCAAAGTGCCTAGCTGTAGATTTTGAACCCTAACTCTGCCAGCACCTAGGGAAACCTAGCAAACCTATACATTTTTGAAAACTAGACACCCAGGGGAATCCAGGATGGGGTGACGTGACTGGCTCTCACCAGGTTCTGTTACCCAGAATCCATTGCAAACCTAAACATTTGTCAAAAAAACACATTTTCCTCATATTTCTGTGGTGGAAAGTTCTGGAATCTGCGTGGATCCACAAAATTTCACACACCCTGTGTTCCCCAAAGTCTTCCGAGAAAAATGGTACCTCACTTATGTGGGTAGGCCTAGTGCCCGCGACAGGAAACGGCCCAAAATGCAACGTGGACACACCACATTTTCACAGTGAAAACGGACCCTTTTTTTTGCAAAGTGCCTAGCTGTAGATTTTGAACTCTAGCTCTGCCGGCACCTAGGGAAACCTAGCAAACCTATACACTTTTGAAAACTAGACACACAGGGGAATCCAGGATGGGGTGACTTGACTGACTCTCACTAGGTTCTGGTACCCAGAATCCCTTGCAAACCTCAAAATTTGTAAAAAAAAAAACACATTTTCCTCAATCTTCTGTGGTGGAAACTTCTGGAATCTGCGTGGATCCACAAAATTACACCGACCCCGCGTTCCCCGAAGTCTTACGAGAAAAATGGTAGCTCACTTGTGTGGGTAGGCCTAGTGCCCGCGACAGGAAACTCCCAAAACGCAACGTGGACACACCACATTTTCACAGTGAAAACGGACCCTTTTTTTGCAAAGTGCCTAGCTGTAGATTTTGAACCCTAGCTCTGCCGGCACCTAGGGAAACCTAGCAAACCTATATATTTTTGAAAACTAGACAACCAGGGGAATCTAGGATGGGGTGACTTGACTGGCTCTCACCAGGTTCTGATACCCAGAATCCCTTGAAAACCTCAAAATTTGTCCAAAAAAACACATTTTCCTCACATTTCTGTTGTGGAAAGTTCTGGAATCTGCGTGGATCCACAAAATTCCACCCACCCCGCGTTCCCCAAAGTCTTCCGAGAAAGATGGTACCTCACTTGTGTGGGTAGGCCTAGTGTCCGCGACAGGAAAAGACCCAAAACACAACGTGGACACACCACATTTTCACAGTGAAAACGGACCCTTTTTTTGCAAAGTGCCTAGCTGTAGATTTTGAACTCTAGCTCTGCCGGCACCTAGGGAAATGTTGGAAGCCGGAGTCCCAGTCACGCGCCACTGTCACAAATGCGAGACCCGGGACTCCTCCCTCAACGTTAGGCCAAGTAAGGACACCGTTTGAGATAGCCCTGCTCACCCCCTTAGTAGCTTGGCACGAGCAGCCAGGCCTATCTCCAAGGCACGAGTGTACAGTATGTGCAACCACACCCACAGCAACCCCCTGGTGACACCACAAATGGACTCCACACGAGTTTGATAAAAATGAGTATAAACTTTATATAGAAAGATATACGATCAGACCACACGATACAAAATCCAACATATAATAAAGGGTAATATTTGTTCCGGCTGGCTGGTAGGTTCAAATCCCAACCACTGCTTTCAAAATGCTATGCTGGTCGTAATGCATCTGGATTTTGTCCATCAAGTGAGTGTATCTCTAGTGCACGCCTAAGTCACACTAGGATTAGCTGATTGAGGTATACACGTGGACTATGGTGTTTGGGGTTCTTTCCTTCCTATATTTACAGCGGCATATGTAGCCTTTAGTTTTTTACTATGGTGTCTTCCGGCAGTCTACACTACGTCTGAGGTGGATTTGACTCTTTCCTTCCTATATGCTTTCTATTTTATCTGGTGATGTTCTCCCTAGTGGCACGTTTGTTTGTAGCGGTTCGCACAGAGATAAAGACAGTATTTGCTTTTGTTTTGGTACAATAAGTTATTTTATATTTGTATAGGTTTGTTTCCTCACCCTTGTCCTGAGGAGGCCAAGACTTATATGAAGGCCGAAACACGTCCGCGTCGACAGGTGTTGACAAGAGGAGTCCAACTATAATTGATTAATCTTGTGACGATTGAATGCACATTTGTGAAATTAAGGTCTTTAGAGGAGCAATAACCTCATGTGCCTATAAGACGACCTCAAAGTGTATTCCCTTTATTTAATAGGCGAACACTGTTTTTTCTATCAAGTGGGTAGAAGGAATCCATGAATTGTGTTGTTTTGTGATTTGTATATATTGGTTGTTTATATATATGTTTGTGTGTTTGAAAAGATAATTTCAAAAATTAAGATGATCAAAATCAATACTATGATAATTAAAATTACGTAAAAATGTGTCTTTGGTATGTGATTTGTTGTTTGGAATAAGGAATATGAACTAACGACAGGACTATGTACTGTTAATAGGGTAATATGAAGTTCCCTATGTAAGTAAATATAAATATATCTTTTCCTCCTTGCCATTTTTTCCTTCTTTACCTTTGGTCATAATGCTAGAATCACACACGTTGCAATGGACAAACAATTGTGCGCTGCGTAACGATACAATCCTGTGCTGGGCAAAGGAGAAATAATACAATGCATAATGATACACCCCGGTACCTTGCAATGGGAGAAATTATGCAATGCGTACGGCTACAATCATGTACTGCGCAATGAAGGAATAATGCAATGCGTCACACCCAAATCACGTACTTTGCAATGAAGAGATAATGCAATGCGCACCGCTACAATCATGTACTTTGCAATAAAGGAATAATGCAATGCGTAGCTACAATCATGTACTTTGCAATGAAGAAATAATGCAATGCGGGCCGCTACAATCCTGTACTTTGCAATGGAGAAATAATGCAATGCGTAGCGCTACAATCGTGTACTTCGTTATGCAGAAATAATGTCAGGCGTCATAAGACAGTCCGGCAGTTCGTTAGCAGCAATATTGGCAATGTGTATTACGACAGTCAGCCTCTTCGATAACAGTTGCCCCCACACGTATCAACGATGACATAAAGTACAGCTTCTCACTCTGGCCCCAGTACTGCCACTCCTTTGGTCAGTACGGGCCCCAATCGGAGCCGAAGCAAAGGCTCACGTCGCCAGAAGGACTGAGAGGCAGAGAGAGTGTCCCTCTGAGCCCGCACCCCGCCCAGGCAGTGATCCACGTTACCTGGGGGCGCGACCCCACTCTCCTCTCCTCCTTCAGTAAACTAGGCCTTCCGTGCAGAACTTTCTCAATGGGCCTCAGCGGCTCGGCCTGGCAGCTCATCTCCTCCGGGGCTGCTGGTCCGGGCCGCGACTGTTAGGAAGGTCTCAGGTGGGCGCAGGGCACTCGTACCCCACGCCTCTGAGATTACGTTACTCTGGGTTCACGTTCACCACAGCACCCTCTGGGTCTCCTCTGACCCGAAGCCACACACACAACGCTGATGGGACTTTACGTCGACTCCGAGTGCACGTTCACCAGGCACTCCTTCCTGCGGTCTCAGTTGGCACCAAGACACGCACACCGTGCTGCAGAGACTAACTTTCTTCCGGTGCACACGATGATCAGCCGATCACCTCCACAGTCCCAGGTTGCACCAAAGCACGCACACGGCTTCACTGAGACTTACTCCAACTCCGGTGCCCCGATATCCAGGCGCTCTTCACCAACGCCTTCGGCCGCACCCCGACACGCTCACCGCGTCCGAGCCTCACTTCTCCTCCGGTGCACTCGATGACCAGGCGCTCTTCACCAGCGCCTCCGGTGCACCCTGACACGCACCCTGCGCGTCCGAGACTCACTCCACTTCCGATGCACACGTTGACCAGGCGCTCCTCACCAACGCCTCCTGTGCACCACGACATGCTCCCTGCTCGTCCGAGACTCCCGTCACCTCCGATGCACACGCTGACCAGGCGCTCTTCACCAGCGCCTGCGGTGCACCACGAAATGCACCCTGCGCGTCCGAGTCTCACGTCACCTCCGATGCACACGCTGACCAGGCGCTCTTCACCAACGCCGGCGGTGCACCACGACACGCACCCAGCACATCCGAGACTCACTTCACCTTCGATGCACACGTTGACCAGGCGCTCTTCACCAACGCCTCCTGTGCACCATGACACGCACCCAGCGCGTCCGAGTCTCACTTCTCCTCCGTGTGTCCAAGATCACAGGGCACACCTTCCGAGGGTCTCAAGCTGCCACAACACGCGCCCACCGCGTCGCTTGAAACTTCTCCGGAAACTTTTATGTTCCTGTGTTTCCAAACAGGGAGCCAGCTCACCTCGGGCCCTTGGGGTAACAAGACACAGCACAAAGCACAGTCTTATTCAAGCAGGGGGACCCAGCGCACAAAGCACAGTCCCAACAGCCTCTTCCTTGGTTAAAACAGCAAACTGCAGACCAGCCCCAGATCACGAAGCAAGGGTCGGTCCTTCCCAGCAGTCTCTTCAGTTGTTCCTTCCTTAGCCGAGGTTCCTCTTGACCACAAAATGGGTCCAAGCCTTTTCAGTCTCAATCCATTCCTATTCCCACGTTCAGGGGTCTCAGCTCTCATAGTTATACCCCTAAATGTCTTTGAAGTTCGTTGTGTTCAGGGGTCCCTGACCCCTTCCTAAATCAGTTCTGGGTGTCTCCCTCCCAGTGTCACCTTTCTCCCTTTGATACTGGGGGTCTGGATCCTTAATCACTCAGCCGGAGATGGGTCAATTGTTTTATAGCCGCAACCCAGGCCTCTTCACCTCCCGGGGATTCTCCTCCGCCTACTCTCCAGATGCAGGTCAGCCTGGTGCCATCTCAACCCCTCCCTGGGTCAAGACCTCCCCCAGCTCCTCTCCCCTCTCAGATCCAGACAGTCAATCCACATTCAGCAGAGACACACAGAAATGCGTAAAGCACAAAACTCAGCCACTTTCTAAAAGAGTGGTTTCTGAACACACAGTGACAAAACCACTTTCATAGAAAGATGTGTTATGACACTGTGAGTTCATACATACTAAACTTCACCTCTCCATTTTAAACTTATGGGAAACTAGGCTAACAAACACAATACCCAGCCTCCCCATTCTGTCCTATGGGCAGGATGGCCTTTCACCAGTGAAAAACGAAATGGAGTGTTTTTCACTGTCAGGACATAACACACACCTCAGTATATGTCCTGCCTTTTACTTACACTGCACCCTGCCCAGGGGTTACCCGGGACCTACCACAGGGGTGCCCACTGTGTACGCAAAAGGGAAAGTAAGGCCTGACAAGTGATTGCACTTGTCAGGACAACATGCTAACTTAGCAAACTGCACGCAGGCCCTACACTGCAGGCCTGAGTTCCCTTCTCCGCGCACCTTTGCATTACTAGCCCTGGCACACACATTGCACATCACTAGGGACTTTACTAGTAAGGCAAACATACCAATCATGGCCAACCAATTACCATTACACTTTACACAGGGAACCCTTGTACTTTGACACTGATCAGCAGTGGCAAAGTACCCAAAGCATCTAAATTGGCAACTCTATGTCAGGAAAACGGTCTAGGGGGATAGCAAAAAGTTTAGGGAACTTTAGCCAAAAAGGCCAGGTCCTACACAACCCCCTCCTAGCCAAAAGCCAGGGTAGACCAATCATTACCTTGATGGACTTCCCGGCTTCGGGTGATAGAACCAGGACGCAGGCCCTCTACCACAGGGACACCCTCCTGTTCCACGCCTTCCTGACCCCTGGAGGTCTTCTTGATCACTACTCCCTGAGCCAACAATGCTGTTCCATGGATCCCTCCCGGCCAGGGGGACAACTCCAGGGGTGTTGGTCCCACGCCAACCCCACCCTGGAGTGGTACCCTGGGAAGGCCCATTAGTCAGGATACTACCTCCAGTCATCCTGCCCTCCAGGTTAAAAGTGGGTTTATCCTGGTCACTTCTAGGGGACCCAGCCCCACTGGCTGGACACTGTCCCACGGGTGTTCCCACTGGGGAACACAACCCTCTTTTATCCTTCCATTTATTTTTCTGGGCCTGCCACTTAGGAATGGCACCCACAAACTTCAGGACGGCAGGAGCTCTGGCTACAGACTCCCCACGCCCTCCTGACGCTAGGTGTCCTTCCTCACACCTCTGGCAAGTAGGCACTAGGCCTCCACCCGGGGGCTCTCCTACGGCCCCCCCAGTTTCCTGGGTGGTGCTGCTGATCCCTGGGGGTGCTGCTTACTCTTCCTCCCCCTCTTTTGAGACAAGGGGCTAGCCAGCAATCCCTGCTCACTACTCTGGGATCTCCTTGCGCCACTTGGCCCTTCTTCCCTCTCTGGGGCCTGTTCAGGCCCCTGGACCGATGACCAGGGGTCCGGTTCTCATGCAGGCTCCCGGGAATCAAGGAGCCCACACCTTAACCCAGGGTGGCGCAATCCTGGAAAATAATTTCTGAGCCTTGGCTCCCCTGGGGCCAAATTGGACAACCCCTCCAAATCATTTACCATGATAACCACTACCCAATCTTCCTCCTTGGCTGACAGGAGGTCAGGAAGAGGTTCACTCTCCTCTTCCGCCCCGTCATCTGCAGCCAAGAGCATGGTCACCTCAGACCTCTCAAAGTGTGGTTTGAGGCGGTTCACATGGAGAACCCTCAAAGGATTCCTAGGAGACCGTAAGTCCACCAGGTAGGTCACTTCGCTCCTGCACTCCACCACCTCATAAGGCCAAGTCCACTTGTCCTGGAGCGCACAAGGCTCCACTGGCGCCATCACCCACACTTTCTGCCCAGGTTGAAACTCGACCAGAGTGGCATTCTGGTCGTACCACCGTTTCATATCCTCCTGGCTGGCTTCCAGGGTCGCCTGAGCGAGCTGCCTGAAACGCCTAGTTTGGTTCCTGAAGGCCAGCATGTAGCTGTATACATCCTGGAGGGGTTTACTAGGAGCCTTCTCCCAGCCCTCCTTCACCAAACTCAAGGGTCCTCTGACCGGGTGCCCATACAGGAGCTCAAAGGGACTGAACCCCAATGACTTCTGTGGCACCTCTCTATATGCAAACAGCAGGCATGGCAAGAGGACGTCCCACTTACGCCTCATGGGTTCCTCCAGACCCATAATCATGCCCTTCAAGGTCCGGTTAAACCTCTCAACCAGACCATTACCCTGGGGGTGGTAAGGTGTGGTGAACTTATAAGTTACACTGCACTCCTTCCACAGAGATTTCATATACCTCGATATGAAATTAGTACCCCTGTCGGACACCACCTCTCGGGAACCCCACACGGGAGAAAATCCCCCTCAGTGCACGGCCCACCACGGGGGCTGTCACCGTCCGGAGAGGGATGGCTTCCGGATAGCGGGTGGCATGGTTCACCAAGACCAGGATGAACCTGTTGCCCATGGCCGTCTTGGGATCCAGAGGCCCCACAATGTCAATGCCCACCCTCTCAAAGGGTGTGCTGACTACAGGGAAAGGTTGGAGGGGAGCCTTTCGCTTCCCTCCACTCTTACCACTCGCCTGACAAGTCTGACAGGTCCTGCAATGAGTATCAGAACTCTTGCGCATCTGGGGCCAGTAGAAGTGGGTGACAAGCCGCTCAAAGGTCTTGTAATGCCCCAAATGTCCCGCCAAAGGTATATCATGAGCCAACCCCAATAGGAAGGCTCTGAAGCGCTGGGGTACCACCAGCACCCGGGCTGACCCAGGCTCAGCCACCCTTGGCTCACTATACAGGAGATCGTTCTCCCAGTAAATCAAGTGTGATCCCGACTCATCACCTGCTGCCTGGTTTGCTGCCTGCTGCCGCAAACCTACAAGAGAAGGGCACTTCTTCTGTTCCTCACAGAATTCCTCCCTGGAGGGCCCCCTTCCTGCTGCCATTCGGTCAGCCCGGGTAGGTCCCCCAGTTCAGCCACTTGTTCCCCGTAGGCTCCAGGGCATCCCCTCAAAGGGTGCCTCCTCCTGGACCGTGGGAACTGTGGGGGCCGGTTTCCCGCACCCCCTGCCTCTTCTCTTACTGACAGGCACCTGGGCCACTGCTTCAGTCCCCAGGTTCTCTTGAATACCTTTACTGGCTACCATAGACCGAGTGGTCACACACGCCCACTCAGGTAGACCCAACATCTCCAAATGTGCCTGGCGCTCCACCTCCTTCCAGGGGGAACTCTCCAGGTCATTCCCTAGCAGACAGTTTACAGGCATGGACGGACTTACAACAACCTTCAAGGAACCTGAGACCCCTCCCCATTCAAAGGGAACCAGCGCCACCTTGCAGAGGTGCACTGAATTGTCTGCTGACATTACAGGGTGAAGCACATCGGGAATTACTTGCTCTTCAGACACCCACTGACACCTGACAGATGTCAAACTGGCTCCGGTGTCCCTCAGAGCCTCCACCCTCCGTCCATTGATGGTCACCCACTGCCTGTACTTTTTAGTGTTCTCAGGCAGAGAGATTTCCTGGACCATCTCTCGATCTCCTAAGGAGACCAGGGTCATAACTGCTTGCTCCTCCCCATTCCAAGGACTCAATTCCTCCCCCAACGCTACACTCACTAAACCAGGTGTTGGAGCACCAGTGGGTGCAGATGACTTTTGGGGCATTTAGGGGAAATATGACCCACTTCTTTACAGAAGTAACATGTAGGAGGACCTCGGGGCTCCTTCTTGCCCTTGAAGGCCCAGGCCCTCTTGGCCTTGGGGGACTGGGACCCTTTCTTGGGGGAACTACCTTGGGGCCCTTTAGAGAACTCCTTGTGGTTACCCTTGTCCTCCCCACCTTCGGCGGGGGACCCTGCATACTCTTGGCAGTGGTACTCCCAATCCCCTTGTGGACCCGGGTACTAGTCCAGCGGTCCGCCTCCTCAGCAAGCTTACTGGGATCAGTCAGCTTACTATCCAATAGATGCTGGCGCAGCTCTGGAACACACAGACTACTCAAGTGCTCCCAACTGATTAAATTGCATAAGCCCTTAAAATCATTGACCTTGCTGCCCAGCATCCAACCATCCAGTGCCCGTGTGTACTCATTCACACATTCTACCCAAGTACAGGATTCTAGTTTCTTGGAGGTCCTGAACTTCTGCCGGTATTGTTCAGGAGTGAGCTCCATACCGGAGGCATAAAGCCTCCCTCATGTTGGCGTAGGTCAGGGTTCCCGCCCTCTCTAAAGGTGATAGAACGTCCCTCCCCGAAGCCTCAAAGTGTTTCCATAGGCCCGCCCCCCAATGCTTTTCAGGCACCTCATTCATCCTTAGTGCGATCTCATATGCCGTGAACCACGCATAAATGTCATCACCCCTCTGGTAATCTCGCACTAAATCCTTGGGAATGTACACCTTCCCTACTGGCACTGGTGGTGCGCTGCCACCATTCGAACTGGGCTCGGCTTGTCTACCCTTAATGTCCAGTTCCCTCATTCTTAACTCATGAGCGAAGAGAATCCGTTTCTCTTCCAACGCAAGAGCGTTCCTGCTCTCCTCTGCTTGAGTTTTAAGTTTTAACACCTCCAACTCATGCAGTCTGACCCTTTGGTTTTCCTCCAACTCCTCTGGTGAAAAACTCCTCCCTGAATGGCTACTACCAGCCCCTGCAGCTGGTCCCTCCACTGGCAAATCCTGTGGACCAAATCCATTCCCTGGGTCATCCTCATCCACCTCAACATCACCCGTCTCCTGAGCCTCTTTGGCTTCCCACCAGGCCCTCAAGGCCACTTGCAGCTTCTCCTTCTTGGCGCTACCCTTCATGGGACATCCCAAAGCTCTGCAGAATTTCCTCAACTGATCAACCTTGTAGGTAAACAATGCCTCAATGTTAAACTCAAATTCTGCAGGCTCAGCCTCACCGGCTATCTGGCTCCCCTCCTGAGACATGATGTGTGGTTTAAAGGTTACCCAACAATAGAACCAACAATTCAAAACAATATGTTGTTGCGTCGTGGTCTGCGATCAATTTATGATGTACACCAATTACTGTGAGTGGTTTTGCACACACGCGTTTCAATTACGTTTAGGATCGTATCCCACCGCTCTGCCGCCAAATGTTGGAAGCCGGAGTCCCAGTCACGCCCCACTGACACAAATGTACGACCCGGGACTCCCAACTCAACGTTAGGAAAAGTAAGGACACCGTTTGAGATAGCGCTGCTCACCCCCTTGGTAGCTTGGCACGAGCAGCCAGGCCTATCGCCAAGACACGAGTGTACAGTATGTGCAACCACACCCACAGCAACCCACTGGTGACACCACAAATGAACTCCACACGAGTTTGATAAAAACGAGTGTAAACTTTATATAGAAAGATATACGATCAGACCACACGATACAAAAGCCAACATATAACAAAGGGTAATATTCGTTCCGGCTGGCTGGTAGGTTCAAATCCCAACCACCGCTTTCAAAATGCTATGCTGGTCGTAATGCTAGAATCACACACGTTGCAATGGACAAACAATAGTGCGCTGCGTAACGATACAATCCTGTGCTGGGCAAAGGAGAAATAATACAATGCGTAACGATACACCCCGGTACCTGCAATGGGAGAAATAATGCAATGCGTACCGCTACAATCATGTACTGCGCAATGAAGGAATAATGCAATGCGTCACACCCCAACCACGTACTTTGGAATGAATAAATACTGCAATGCGCACCGCTACAATCATGTACTTTGCAATTAAGGAATAATGCAATGCGTACCGCTACAATCATGTACTGCGCAATGAAGGAATAATGCAATGTGTCACACCCCAAGCACGTACTTTGCAATGAAGAAATAATGCAATGCGCACCGCTACAATCATGTACTTTGCAATTAAGGAATAATGCAATGTGTAGCTACAATCATGTACTTTGCAATGAAGAAATAATGCAATGCGGGCCGCTACAATCCTGTACTTTGCAAGGGAGAAATAAGGCAATGCGTAGCGCTACAATCGTGTACTTCGTTATGCAGAAATAATGTCAGGCATCATAAGACAGTCCGGCAGTTCGTTAGCAGCAATATTGGCAATGTGTATTACGACAGTCAGCCTCTTTGATAACAGTTGCCCCCCACATGTATCAACGATGACATAAAGTACAGCTTCTCACTCTGGCCCCAGTACTGCCACTCCTTTGGTCAGTACGGGCCCCAATTTGAGCCGAAGCAAAGGCTCACGTCGCCAGAAGGACTGAGAGGCCGAGAGAGTGTCCCTCTGAGCCCGCACCCCGCCCAGGCAGTGATCCACGTTACCTAGGGGGCGCGACCCCACTCTCCTCTCCTCCTTCAATGAACTAGGCCTTCCGTGCAGAACTTTCTCAATGGGCCTCAGCGGCTCGGCCTGGCAGCTCAGCTCCTCCGGGGCTGCCGGTCCGGGCCGCGACTGTTAGGAAGGTCTCAGGCGGCCGCTGGGCACACGTACCCCATGCCCCTAAGATTACGTTACTCCGGGTGCACGTTCACCACAGCACCCTCCGGGTCTCCTCTGGCATGAAGCCACACACACAACGCTGATGGGACTTCACGTCGACTCCGAGTGCACGTTCACCAGGCACTCCTTCCTGTGGTCTCAGTTGGCACCAAGACACGCACACCGCGCTGCAGAGACTCACTTTCTTCCGGTGCACACGATGATCAGCCGATCACCTCCACAGTCCCAGGTTGCACCAAAGCACGCACACTGCTTCACTGAGAATTACTCCAATTCCGGTGCCCCGATATCCAGGCGCTCTTCACCAACCCCTTTGGCCGCACCTCGACACGCTCCCCGTGTCCGAGCCTCACTTCTCCTCCGTTGCACTCGATCACCAGGCACTCTTCACCAGCGCCTCCGGTGCAACCCGACACCCACCCTGCGCGTCGGAGACTCACTCCACTTTTGATGCACACGTTGACCAGGCGCTCCTCGCCAACGCCTCCTGTGCACCACGACACGCACCCTGCGCGTCCGAGACTCTCTTCACCTCTGATGCACCCGCTGACCAGGCGCTCTTCACCAGCGCCGCGGTGCACCACGACACGCACCCTGCGCGTCCACGTCTCACTTCACCTCCGATGCACACGCTGATCAGGCGCTCTTCACCATACCTGCGGTGCACCACGACACGCACCCAGCGCGTCCGAGACTCACTTCATCTTTGATGCACACGTTGACCAGGCGCTCCTCGCCAACGCCTCCTGTGCACCACGACACGCACCCAGCGCGTCCGAGTCTCACTTCTCCTCCGTGTGTCCAAGATCCCAGGGCACACCTTCCGAGGGTCTCAAGCAGCCACAACACGCGCCCATCGCGTCGCTTGAAACTTCTCCGGAAACTTTATGTTCCTGTGTTTCCAAACAGGAAGCCAGCTCACCTCGGGCCCTTGGGGTAACAAGACACAGCACAAAGCACTGTCTTCTTCAAGCAGGGGGACCCAGCGCACACAGCACAGTCCCAACAGCCTCTTCCTTGGTTAAAACAGCAAACTGCAGACCAGCCTCAGATCACGAAGCAAGGGGTTCAGCTCTCATAGTTATACCCCTAAATGTCTTTGAAGTTCGTTGTGCTCAGGGGTCCCTGACCCCTGCCTAAATCAGTTCTGCGTGTCTCCCTCCCAGTGTCACCTTTCTCCCTTTGATACTGGGGGTCTGGATCCTTAATCACTCAGCAGGAGATGGGTCAATTGTTTTATAGCCGCAACCCAGGCCTCTTCACCTCCCGGGGTTTCTCCTCGCATACTCTCCAGATGCAGGTCAGCCTGGTGCCATCTCACCCCCTCCCCTCTCAGATCCAGACAGTCAATCCACATTCAGCAGAGACACACAGAAATGCTTAAAGCACAAAACTCAGCCACTTTCTAAAATAGTGGCTTCTGAACACACAGTGACAAAACCACTTTCATAGAAAGATGTGTTATGACGCTGTGAGTTCATACATACTAAACTTCACCTCTCCATTTTAAACTTATGGGAAACTAGGCTAACAAACACAATACCCAGCCTCCCCCATTCTGTCCTATGGGCAGAATGGCCTTTCACCAGTGAAAACGAAATGAAGTGGTTTTCACTGTCAGGACATAACACACACCTCAGTATATATCCTGCCTTTTACTTACACGGCACCCTGCCCAGGGGTTACCTGGGACCTACCACAGGGGTGCCCACTGTGTACGCAAAAGGGAAAGTAAGGCCTGACAAGTGGTTGCACTTGTCAGGACATCATGCTAACTTAGCAAACTGCGCGCAGGCCCTACACTGCAGGCCTGAGTTCCCTTCTCCGAGCACCCTTTGCAATACTAGCCCTGGCACACACAGTGCACATCACTAGGGACTTTACTAGTAAGACAAACATACCAATCATGGCCAACCAATTACCATTACACTTTACACAGGGAACCTTTGTACTTTGACACTGATTAGCAGTGGCAAAGTACCCAAAGCACCTAAATTGGCAACTCTATGTCAGGAAAATGGTCTAGGGGGAAAGCAAAAAGTTTTAGGGAACTTTAGCCAAAAAGGCCAAGTCCTACAGTGGCGTACTGAAGTGTGCTCTCCAAGGGGCCCGTCGGCGGGCCTCCTGTTCTCCTCGAGATCTCAGGGACATCAAAGATCTCCTATGAAGGACCTACGCCATCTACCTGTGACATCTGGAGAGCGATGCCCTCTCCAGTGCCCACATCATCTATGAAATCCCATTGGGTAGCGTGGTGTGAGCGAGTAATTAAGACCTGCATCAAAGGCGTGTGGTGCCTGTACCTCAGGGACCCTGACACTCATAAGCGTCTAGTTGGTGGTGAGCGGATTCACCGGTTGTGGGACCCTGTGCAGCCCGTTTCGTCAACTGTGCCAAATCTTTGTTGTGCAACACGCCGACTGCATGCTAATTGCCTGCTGTGTCCAATTCACAGGGTGCGACCCGTGGAGGTGGGGGTGTACCCATTGTAGTGCTCCATTCTACCTCATGTGGCTCTGCTGAACTGGCGCCTATGTATGTGACCGGACTAGTCTGGTGCAAAGTGTATCACCGTGCACCAGACGTTGTGCCTCCTTTCCATGGAGGTACGGAATTGCAGCTCTTCATTGTATGTGACCAGAATTGCCTGGTGCAACCCATCTCAATGTGAACCGGTCATTGTGCCTCAATTCCAGGGAGGTACGGAATTGCAACTCTTCATTTTGGAGACCCAGACCAACACACACCAGACACTGCACCAGGATTGGCTTTGCACGACCCTGATCATTCTGTACTGCTTGATATGCCTCCTTCTACCGAGAGGCTCCCCTGTGTTTCTCCCCATTCATCGGTTGTTCCCTTTCAAACCTCATCTCAGCGAACCCACTGCCCTTTCCACTCTTGGCCCCTCCCAAAGACATTTTGGCGCCAGGTAGTAGCAAGAGAGATTTACTGGTTTGAAGGAGCACTTCCGAGACAGTTCGGAAGCGGGTCAAGACTCCATTGTGTTTTGAGACCTGTGGGTGAACTTTCCGAGTAGCTGCTAAACTCCCCTTGTTTATGTCTACCTCCTAATTAAAATTGCTACATATGCTCACCTGCTTCCCGAGGACCCAAACTAAGTTTGACTTCAGATGCGTGCGACCTAGTGTCCGGGAGATGGGGTGATTATTTTCCATCCGGGGGTATAGGACAATCGGGATGAACCAGAGGGTGCAGGGAGGCTGAGGCAACGGAGTCTGCAGGGACGTATCCATTGATCTGCTGGGTACCAGTAGCACAGCATTAGGGTGCTGAGTGTGTATGTTTGTAAGAGTGTTCCGTACGGACTGGGCAGTTACCTATCACACCGTGTAGCAGTGCAGAGTTAGTGTGTGTGAGTGGGAGTGGGAGTGAGAGTATGCGGACTGCCTTTGATTCACAACGCTGGCCGGAGGTGCCGCTTCATACGTTGATCTCATGCCAAAACCACAATACACTGACATTAGGTTTACCCGCATAGCTCCGGCCCGCAGTGCTACTAAACAGTGTTCTCATGTCATGTATCTACATATCTTTGATATCGTTGTTACCGAGGATGTACCCTTTAATAATAGGATTGCCAGGGTGGGCCTGGGGAGGACATCGTGTCGCACCACATAGGGGTGGCTCTCTCTCCCCATAGGGGGGTTAGATTAGCAATTGTCCACGGTTTACATACGATTGATATTATAACAATACGAATAGGCCTATTCCCAATGTGTTTTATGCCCAAAAGTATATGATGTTCATGTTATAATGATTAAATAGGTGTATTGAATATAAAGGGTATTTACATACATCCTGTGTGAAGTCTCTTTTGTGACACTCAGTGTATTTATCGCGAGTGCCTGCTGCGCCTTTGCTTTACTCATTGCTTCTGTGGAAAGCCTGACTGCTCAGAGCCAAGCTACCCAAGGGTGAGCACCGCTCATACAGCGTGTGTAATTACCCGCCCTTGATGGGAGCGGTAGGTTCTGCCAGGCTGGGGGCATCCCTTCAGCCAACCAGAAATTACTGGTTCCAGCAATGAGGCACACAGAAAAACTCTAGGGGTGGGCGGAGTTACTATGCAGAATTCCGCAGAGTTGCATAAAAACTCTGTGGAATTCCGCCGAGTTTCCTCGCTGCCCTAGTCATTATGCATTACTCCCACAAATTAATAAAAGTCAATATTTTTCATGTCACTGAAAAAGCACTGCTGAAATGTGAAAGCGGTGACTCATCCATGAGCCTGGCAACCTCGCTCAATGAGGAGTTTCCTTAATCAGCGCCGTAAACAGGGCGTTACCTTCAATACTCCCTGAGGACTTTCCTTTATATTCCAATGGCACCGCTGAAGAGAAACCTACTTTAAGTATGAGAGGAGGAAAAATGAAGAGCTGTTGGAAATGATAATGTCAGCCAACACGAGCATTGCCAACTCAAATTCCCCCAGTGTGAACTTGAAAATGTCTCTCATTAATAACCTCCAGTGGTTGCAATGCCCACCCTCAGAACTGCTGCAGCCATGGGTCCACTGGCAGTGATCGCAGGTCCACTGGCAGTGATCGCAGGTCCACTGGCAGTGATCGCAGGTCCACTGGCAGGGATCGCCCCCTCCAATAACCGTCCCCACCCGCATGCCTGCATGCCTAGCATTGCTGTGCTCCGCTCTGGCCATGCGCTGCCTGGCCTCTGTCTAGCGGCGCTGCCGGAGGCTTTGGGGTCAAGGGAGGCGATCCTCGTCTGTAAGCCTCTTTGTAGGTAATTTAAAGCGAATGCACGGCAATATCTTTGATCTAGTATGCATGACACACAGACTCGGGCCCTGACCTTGCCTGGGAGTGGGCAGGGCTTGCTGATGCCACACTCACCTCGCAGCCTTCTGCGTTGCTCCCGGGCATGGC
This sequence comes from Calotriton arnoldi, assembly GCA_963921515.1. Taxonomy (NCBI): domain Eukaryota; kingdom Metazoa; phylum Chordata; class Amphibia; order Caudata; family Salamandridae; genus Calotriton; species Calotriton arnoldi. Next base: position 146,701 of record CAWUFW010015705.1, read on the forward strand.
GACTGCGACTCCCACTCGGGCCAGTCAGCTCACATTGTTGGCACCTGACGCCAGCAGGGGTCATGCAGGTCCAGTTGCAGGTCCAGGCAGGGCCAGTTGCAGCAGGTCAGTTGGGCAGTTGCAAGGAGGCATCTGGAGCTTGGTGTGTCCTTGTAGCTGAGAGCAGGAGTGAAAGTCAGCAGAGAGGGGCCCCACTTTCCCAATGGGACAGGGCTCTGTATTAGACATTTAGGTTAGAAAGAGACCTCCCTTTGGGCCTGTTTGTCAAATGTCACACACACATTTCACTCTTACTTTGTTCACAACACCTTGTGTACACCCCGATCACATTGAATTTCACATCTATATGATATTGAAAGATATTGTCACTTTATTTATAAACAAATCACAAAGTCTAATCTAAAAGACACTAGTCACATTTAAGTGTCACAAATTTAAAATCACTGTCACAATAGGTTTAAAAATTGCATAAAAACCCAAGTTAAAAACCTTATATAACACTTCACGAGATGTTGTTCTTTTATGTCCTGGTTCACAATTGAAGACACTTCATTACACAGAAAACATAAAACTAAGAATGGAAAAGAGACAGAGAGAGTACAGTAGACAATCACATATGTCTTTTCAGCCACTAGTCTATTATAATCAATGCTCGTTACACAGAGTATTTTCAGAAAATTAATATCTACTGTGTCCTTCACTGCTCATCAGATTTAGGGGGATATTCACAAGAACGTGCGATAAACATCGCCAAAATAGGTTAACGCAAGTTTTCATATCGCCATCTATCGCGGGAAAATAACTCCGGGTTAACGTCGTATTTTCAACACGGTGGTAACATGCGATAGTCTCCCGATAACGCGTCAAATGTCCACGATAACATTACCGGGACGGCGATGAAAATCCAAACCCGAACGCGAAAAAAGTTGCGATGGGCCCAACCGCGATAAGACAATCAGCGAAAAGCAGCGCCAGGCCTGCAATTCACACACGTCAGGCGGGAAAAACCACTACAAAAGCAGAAAACAAAAACACAAACAAAAACCAAACTACAGCGAAGCACAATGGAGGCAGCCGGAGCAGGTACAGAGGACGGCCAGAACCCCACAAGCCCCCCGGAGGAGCAGCCTGGGACCTCGGGGACAGGGGACAGGGAAGGGCAAGGACAAGAAGAAGAGGATGACGCGGTTCAGTCCTCAGGAAAACAGGATCCTGATCACGGAGGTGATAGAACACCATCAACAACTGTTCGTCACCTCCACTGTGTCATTGGCAACAAAAAATGGAACATGGCAGTCCATCCTGGACAAGGTGAATACAGTCGGAGTGCTGAGGAGGACAATGGAAGAGCTCAAGAGGCGCTGGAATGATGTGAAGCGCAAGACCAAGCAGAAACTCGCCAACAACCAGAAGGCAGCAATGCAGACTGGAGGTGGGAGTCCAGCGCCACAGGAGGAGCTGGATGAGATGGAGGAAATGGTGTCCACGGTTATCAGTGGGGAGACGGGTCCACAGTTATCAGTGGGGAGACGGTGGCAGGAGTTGGGGGACCGGACACTGCTCAACATGACCCGACACAACAGCAACAGGGTGAGTAACGACCAGGGACTGGGGGGACCGGGGGAGATGAGCACAATGGCACACATGCACAATCAAGCGGAGCACAGTGCACACCCACAATGACTCTGGATCATGTCCCTGATCCCCTTGGCACACTGCAGCACACATAGCAACAGCACGTAGGCCCCCGTCAACTATGTGCCCAGAGGAGGCCCATCCCACACACCACCAATCTCACAACCAACCCATGCACATATGCTGAACCCAGCAAAGCTGCGGGTCCATGAGCCACACTGACAATGCAAGTGACACTGCATGACGAACAGCATGGCTGCAGTCCGATCATCATGACATGGTGCACGCCACCACACTGAGGTGGCTGAGTGTGGACCACATCCGTAAAGGAGCAGGTCACACTCTGACACATCCACCTGCACAAACAACCCCTGACGTCAACAACACATCTGTGGACAAACCATGCCCCAGAGTCCCAACTCCCACCAAGACCCAAATTCACCCAAGTCTGCAACATCTCAGCACTGTATGGGCACAGAAGTCAAAGGCACACCGCCTGAAAGGGACAAGGGGCAGCAAAATCAGAGCTGCAGGGGCGACTCTCCCAAAATGCAGCACACACACATGACATTCAGAGCACATCAGCATTGACAACAATGTGGTACAAACTGCAACACATTTACAACAGGACAGAGGACACAACAGGTGCCGCTTGTGTGTAGAAACTGGCCAATCACATTTGGCATAGCAGGGAAATGTGAGATGTCAATGTACAAGTACAAACACATATCCGTGATGTTGTCGAAATGTCCACTGTCCCGCATCAAATAGGCAGCTCCTCCTAAACAGTCACAATGTACATTGTCATGCAGTCTGTATGTGAACTTGTACAATGCGTCAACATACATGTGAACACAATGTAATACTGCATCTCCCCTTCACATTGTAGAGGGAGCATCAACAAATCCTGCAGAGCAGCCCCTCAACTCTTCACTGATGACGATGAGGACATCCCCAACATCGACACCGAAGCCCTCCAAGTCCTCATTGACAGCTTCAGCACCCCACCTCCAGGAGCAGGGCAGCCCAGCTGCATCGAGGAGACCCCACCCCCTGCACAGACCACACAGCAGGAAGCACCTACCTTCCCCGGCTGTCTCCCAGGACCACCACGAACAACACATGGCCTTCCAACGCTGTGTGTTAGAGGTCCAGGAGAAGATGGCTGATCATCTGCGGGTGGGGTTCGACCTCATGGCAGCCAAACTTGATGCCATACATGGGTGTCTGATTCCCATCAGGGACCACTGACAGTCCCTAACGGACACCCACAGTCCGCTCCATGCTCTCCAACGATCCATGGCTGACATCACTGGAGTCATGATACTGAGACAAGAACAACTGTCCAGTCAGAGTGACTCCAGCGATGTCAGTCGGGAGTTGGGACAGATGCGGGGGCTCATGGAGAACATGGAGCGGATGCAGGCGGAAAGAATGGCTGCCACGGCTGCACACCAGCGAGATGTGGCTGGGACCTTCCATGCCCTGCAGCACATCGTCATGGCATTGCTGCTTCAAGGCCTGGCGCAGATGAATGCTGCTGCTGCTTCTACATCCACATCTCCGCCCCCTGATGTGTCAGTGCCTCACAGTGCGGCAGGCAATCCACCTCCGGCCCCTGATGTGTCAGTGGCACACAGTGCGGCAGGCAATCCACCTCCGGCCCCTGATGTGTCAGTGGCACACAGTGCTGCCGACATTCCACCACCACCCACGTGTGTGGCACATTTGACATTAGAGGACGAAGATGCGGGTGAATCAACCTTACTGGCAAGGAGGAGGCAGTAGCATTCATCTCCGCCATATGGCCTGTTTCTGCTTGGTTCTGCCCTTTGCATCATCACCTTCCACTGTCCCCCGATACAGTCTGCGACACTCACCTTGGACCTCGACATGGACTGCCATATTCTGTTTGGTTACCAATGACACAGCGATCAGACTGCGGACTGAACTCTTCCTCTTCCGAAGTACTTGTCATTCCCTGAAGGACTCTGGCTGGCCCTCCACGGGCCAATAATGTGAAGTGGGGTTTGCATGGCCCTGTACTGCTCCAGCTGCAACACTTCACTGGATGTGAATTAAACATTCAGAATCGCACAGATGTGTCATGTCTTTGATCAGTCAAGTATGAAAGTATGGATGGATGTAGGGTCAGTGATTCCCCCTTACGTCCATGTTGCTCATGTCGTGGGACTTGAGTCACAGGGTGCAACATTGCCGATTGCGGTCTGTGTGGCATAGACACTACAACAGAGACACAAGCATCAGTTACTTCCTTGTCCAGCCCAGAACTGAAGCACGCCCAGAGCCCCGGGCTCATTGTTCACACCCCTACGCTAGACTGGCATACGTCAGCCCAGCCCACTCCACTTACGCTTACAGGGGGGGACGACAAAGCTACATGTCCCAGGTCTTCCCTGTAGTGATCTGCTGATCACTGGTCTAGTTGTCAGCATGCCACAGCCACTCCCTGAGGGCTGGTTTACACCCACACCACACCCATCCAGCACAGGCGTCACGGGACATGTGACCCTGCCAATAAAAGGGGCCCAACACAGCACATCCCCCACTGCCGGAGGTGACATGATGGCGTCCGCATCCACGGAACTCAGTCATGAGGGGTCCGTGACTTGCGTTGCACTGAGTTAGTGGCACCCGATGGCCTGCGTCCGGCACGGGGCCATGACTTGCTTTGCACAGGATTAGTGGCACCCGCTGCACTGCGGCTGGCAGGGGCCTACCTGCACGTGACGATGACTTGCGTTGCACAGGGTTAGTGGCACCCGCTGCACTGCGGCTGGCAGGGGCCTACCGGCACGTGACGATGACTTGCGTTGCACAGGGTTAGTGGCACATGAAGAGCTGTGAGGGTGTGCAGCCTGCGATGATGCGTAGGCCTCGATGAGCCGTCCTGCTAATCCTGCTTCAATTTGAATTGTGAGCCCGGCTGGACCGTAGTGCACGCCGAAGGCAGCAGTCAGCACACACATGACTCCGCGGTGCGGTGCCGCAGGGTGCGCTGGGTGCCTGTGGCGCGGAATCCAGCGATCGGCTGAGGAGGTTGCACCGGCACGTAGTGGGCCCTCTTGGAGACACGCCGGTGGCGGCAGGTGAGCATTGAGGCCTGGGTGCGCAGGGGCGGCCAGTAATCGCTGGGCAGCGGACCGGTCTGGGGACCAGGGCTGGGGTGCAGCAGGCGCACAGGATCGCGCAGGCACCACCGGTCACGGCGGCGGCCTCGTGGCTGGGTGGGAGGCGCAGCCATGGCAGACACGACCCTGCATGTGATGACGTGATGTGCGCTGGTTGGTTTGGGACGTAGCCACCTCGTCTCCAGTGTGAATCTGCCTGTTGAAGGTGGTCGGCCACGTGTGTGTAGGCCTATGAACAGGTTATGGCGGAGACTGAGACACACGCAGTAGTCGCTTTGGTGGTGGATTTGTGACGTGTGCATTCCCACAGTTGTGAGTTGTAGGATTGTGGAGTTGAGGTGTGTGGTGTGTTCAGTTGGTACTTGCCGATGGGCAGTGCATTACCATTGGTGCCATCCTCAAAGCGCTGGTTGGTGGCGGACTTGCGGACATGTGGGAATCATGCACACTGCCTGGGGAGTTTGCGACGACATTGGTGGACAGACCACGGTGGTCCACTTTTGTCTGCACATTGATGGCATGCGTGTGGTTGCTGTTGCGGTGATTGTGTGCAGTGTCGGCAGGGGGCACAAGTCGTACACGTGTGCTGTGAATTGCCCCCAACACGTTCGTGACGCCAGCTATGGCGTAGTTCCCTTGCTTGGTCTCAAGATGTTTCTGCGCAGTGTGGGGGGAGTGAGGGGCAGGGGTATCAAGCTGACACACACCGTGATGCCTTCAGGTATGATAAGTCCTGCATGATGTGACCGTAACAGCAGTTTGTGTGGTCGTTACCTTCCTTTTCATTCCTACGACGGTTACGGTCTTCTCATGCATGATTTATCATGCCTGTGAGTATTCCGGTTTGTCCAAGTGCAGTACACTGTACCAGATTAGGCATGTGACTATACGGAAGTTTGACCATTGTCACCATTTCTCCCACAGGTTTCTGAAGACACGTTGCCCTGTTGAAGTTCCCCGTTGGGAATGGAACGCGTTGGCTGAGCTTTTCATTTTGTTTGTTTGTGTATTTG